>RSEH01000136.1:0-127525 GCA_006503475.1 Stentor roeselii
TTATCTGAAGTTTCTCTTTTGGAAAGGGAGATTTGATAGATCTGGAGAAGTATTTGGATGAAGGAGTGATAAATTTATTCAGAGATTTCCTTATTAACATTTATGAAGAATTTTATTATCCTTTATCAAGGACTGGAAAATTATTTTACTAGAGAATATTATTAAAGACTGAGAGAATAATTGATGATGCAAATAGTTTACTGTCTAGAAAACTATTTACAATGCAATTTAACAATGTGTTTAAATAAGCCCACATTATCCACTTCTGATAAGCGTTAATATTAAAAAATCATAAATAAACTATCATTCATTTATTAAATCTCATATAAATTATCATATTTTAGAGATAAAATATATTTCATGGAACTGCCCTTAATTTTCTCTCTATTTAATAATCTTTATTATGTTAAAGGTATTAGGATCATAAAGTTAATGATTCTTAATCTTAAAATCTAAATCAAAAGTAATGAGTTAATCAATGTAACAGCCTTAATTATGCGACTAGGAAAACCTATACTAGTGTGTTTAATGTCATATTAAAATACTGAGCAGATGCTGTGTTTTAAAAAAGCCATTTGAGCAAGAAAACTATAAGAGGTTTACCATAAGTTTAGATTTGATAAAAAATTGTATAAAAATGAATACTTTTTATTTTATCATAAAAACTCATTACCTTATCTATATCAAATGTTGCTGAATGATCTTGGCCATTTCTACCTATAATTTTGAAGAATTAAAAATTTAAAACTTATCTTTAAAAATCTATAACTAATTATCTTGATAATCTTATATCTTCGAAACTGGATTGAATTCAATTGTTTTATTATTCACCGAACTAATATTCACTTTGCTAATTCTTTTTAATTCATTATCTATTCTGTAGATTACGTTTTCAATTTCATTTAAGCTGCAACATGCAATAAAGTAAGTATATTTACCTCTATTGAAATAAGCACTAGAATTTGGAGTATCTTTTATAGTGTGTTTTTCTGTGCATATTAAATTTTCTTTTGAGTCTATTTCATATAAAAAGTCATCTACAACAATTAACCAGTTTTTTACAAGATACTTCTTTTTATTCGATAATTGCTTAAATTTTGAGAATTTGTTTTCATTCAGATAAAATTGAAATAAATTTTCACTATCTAATCCACACATAATAATCTTTTTATTTATATAATAGGAACCAATAGAATAATCATTTATAGGTAAGTTTTGAACATCATGCCAAGTTTCATATTTAATATTAAACTTACTGCAATGAGTAATTATTTTATCATTTTTCTTTATCGCTCCAAAAACAAAAATTTCATTGCTTACTAAACAACCACCTGAAATACTTAAATATTTTAAAGCAGGGAGATATTTAGATTGCTGATCATTAATATTTATAAAACAAGCTGAAGAAAAACTATCTCCTGTAAGTTTTGGTGATGAACCACCATAAACAAAGTATTTATTAGAATCAATTTTACAACATATACAATCTTTTTGAAATAAATGTATTTTAAAATCTATAGTCTTCTTATCAAATTCCTGCAGATCATATAATTTAATATTTCTATCCAAATCTATGGGAAAACAAATAGCATAATTATCATCCTCATATATTGAATCAGATTCAATCCATTTTTTATTATTTAGTCTCTTTTCCCATTTAACCAAATTTGATTCAAAAACTACTCTTAAGAATTCTTTAGCATTATCAACTCCAAAACTTTCATCAATGACAGAATTGATTTTTATGTTTTTAATGATTCCGTCTATTTCTTCATCATTATAATCATTTTTTTTCAAAGCGTTTAAATCTCTTTTTATTTTCTTAGACTGTTTCATTATTAATTTAACAATAGTCTTAGATTCCTCTAAAATATAAGTAATAATTTCATTAGAGAATGAAAGAACATCTTGCATTTTCTTGTTTAAAAGATTTCGTTCTTCTTGAAGATACTCTATAATTTTATCTTTTTGAGATCGGAGAGTTTTGGTTTTTGATAGTTTTTCGATAAGAAATTTCCCGCCAGAGGATATTTGAGAATAATTATTAATGATTGAATTTTCTTCTTTTGAAGCCCTCTCAGATTTCTCAGTTATATCATTTTTTGCAGCTAGTTTTTTATTTTTATTTTTATTTTTATTTTTTATACAGTTTCCAGAACCTAAAAGTCCTCTACAGAATTGAATTTCTAAGGTATTCTCATTTATAAATAGCATTCTTCGAAGTAAAGAATGAGGGTTATTGATTGATAATATTCTGATTAAATTTAAGTCATTAAACATCTGGAAATGCCTTTTCATGGTATTATCTGCTTGAACAGTCACAAAAACGTATCCAAGATTAGTTAATAATGTTACTGAGTAACCTCCTTTAAGTTGGAGCTTGGTTTCCATATTAATTATAAGGAAATCTGTGATTTGGCTTTAATTTCATTAAGAATGCCTAAAGATTTTGTTAAATAATTAGTATCGTATAATTAGTTCTTTAAGGTATTCTACCTAAACATACCTTAGTTGAATAAAATCTAGATTAATGAATAATTTATAGTTTTTAAGTTTAGATATCAGGATAAAACTAAATAATTATACAATAAATCTAGAATTTGATGCTAATAATTGATCTTAATGTGATTTTTATGAGAAAAAATCGATTCTACATTTTATACTATAATGTAGAAAATATGGCAGCCATGCTGATTTATATATGATAAAATTTTTAAAATTTATCCATATATAATTTCCTAAAATAAACACTATATAAAGTGACAAATTAGATATTTTGCCCCTTATACCTAAATAAATCTGAAATTCGAACCTAAATTTCAAGATAAACACAAAATTTTAGTTTTTATTAAAGAGATTACTAGAATCAATATAAAAAGTATTATAAACCAGATAAAATAATAAGATAAAACTTACATGTAAATTTAATTTATTTATCCATTGACATTTGAAAGCATGTAATTTATTTATAGACTGGTCCTTGTAAGCATTGAAATCTTTAGAATCTATGTTAAATCAAAACAAAAAGTTACCGATTGTTCAAAAGAAATGTTTTATCAGAATATTGATCAATATTTTATCTAAAATATTCACGTTTTAGTTAATAATGACTGAATGTTTTAAATATAATCAAATTACAGGATTTAAAAATCAAATTGAACAGAACTGAGGTTAATTATCATCTAATAATCTTAATTAATATTTAATTCGCTTTGATTTAAATTATTACAAACTAAGTTTAAAGTATTGTGGTAATCAATTAGGAATTTCTATGATCTAATAAGATTTACTTTAAATATATTTGATAAAGTAAATGATTTTTAGTAAAATATTCATTTTAATTGAGTCTGAACCTGAGAATCAGGAATAATATCTGAAGGAAATGAAGAATAGCTTATCAAATTTTAACTTATAAATGGTCTAGTGGATTATGAGTAGTTTATAACAAACATAAAGATTTAATTTATCTAATTCATAAAATTTAATCCCTGGTTCATCCATATTGATTTTAATAAGAAAATTATCTGAACTACTTTATAAATCTTATTTATACTTAAATTAAATCTTTTAATATAAAATAGATCAAATAATGTTTCATTCATCCAGGAACAAGAGTTATTTAAAAATTTACAGAAATAATTCATGAAAGCTTAAAAGTTACTTTATGGTATTTATTATTCCTTTTTAACAATATTCCTTGCTTGAAAATAATATATTATAGAATCACCCTTGAGGTAAAATATGTTTATTCTTAAAAAACTTCTAGTTCATACACTTTTCGTTCAAACTCTCCTACTATCCATCTAAAATAGATGAGATTTCTCTAATATGATTATTAAATCTAGACGATACTTATTCACTAGTTTTCTTTAAAATCAAATCCTAAAAAATCAAGACTATTAAATGAAAATTAGCCATTAAAAAAAATCCAGAAATATCCAAAAGCCAGAGCCTTGAAAAAAAATGATAGAATCAAGCTGATAAGAGTAGTTAATTTTTATTTTTTATTAATAAACTTAGGAATAAAGACTCTTTTCAAACCTTCATCATAATACCTCAGAAATATCAACAGCAATTCCAAAATTTTTAGAAATTTGGACTTAAGTAACCCTGATAAAGCCGAACTTTGAGAACCTTGAAATAAATAAATAAGGGAAAGCTTAACCTAATGAAACTTTGTTACATATTCAGTAAAAAGTTGAATATTTATTAAATTGGTTTTCAGGAATCAGTTAGATTAATAACTTATTGATTTAAGTTTTTGGAAATGATTAGACTCGCCAAGTTGTTCTTGGAATATTGAAAAGATTAGGCTTTACAAGTGCTGTAATGGTTATAGCGGTGCTTGAGCATAATGGAGAGTCCTTGGTATTCATCTCCAAAATCCAGCCTATCTTTTGAATTACATGGTGATTAAGGTGGATTGCAGAAATTAAATGATTTTATTCGAACCCCAATCATTGTTATACAAATATGATTCAAATGTAATAACATCATCATTTATTTTCATTTTAGTTGCCCAATTATTTTTCCTAAAGATTTTTCATCATGTTTATTTAAAATCCAATCCAAAATCTCTAACTAAAAGAGTTAGGGATTATTGCATACTCAATTGAATGCATCTCCAAATTCACTAATTTTTAAAACAGAATGAACTTTAGAAGTGTCACACGAAATAAATATAATAATCAAAGCGATTTATGATGAGATTAAAGAAAATCTTTAAATTTGACTTTTTTCTGTGATTTACAACCATATCTGACCTAGATCTATATCATAATAATGATTTAAAGATAATGGAAAAAATTCAATATTTGTCATATCCTTTACATTTATTTCATAGTGTCATCAAATTCAGAGAGGAAAATAATCCTTTTATCGAAGCTCATCTCTGCTTTTTTGTTTTTGTAGATGATAGATATGTTTTCTTTTTTATTATTAATTCAAATATAAGAATTTCAAAGTTTTTTACAAGATATTTAATTTAAAAGCAAGTATATAAGTAGTTGATTACCAATGAATGTTAAATTCATTTAATAGTACTAATAACTTATACTTAGATCAATTATACTTTAAATATTTTGCTATAATTTCGAGACGAAGATCATCGATGAAGAATTTTGGATATCTAAAAAAATTATTTATTTTGTAGTTTGATAATATTATTGACTATTATATGATATTAATTCATTAAGCTTGATAAAAATTGAATGAAAAATAAAATTTTACCATTTTGAAAACAACTGAATTTCTCATCTAGTGATACAATTTATTAAATGATAAGTTTTCTACATTTTCAATTATATGAATGAACTCAATTAAGGTTCTCATAATTTATTAGAAAATAAAACTAGAGCTACCTAATATTAAAATATTAACTCTCAAAATTTGATTTGATTACGAACTCAACCCATTTATCATAAGGTTTCAAACAATGATGTTGATTAAAATAATTCCATCTATCCAAAACCAGCCCTTTTTCCATACTTTTTAAAACCTTATCAATTCCATACCCTTTATTCTGAAAAGTATTCCAAATCCTATAACAAGTTTTTTCAACATCCTGACTAAACCTCAACTCTCTTTTAATATTCTCAAAAGACGAATCAACAACAACTTTAAACCCAAGTCCTAACCTCAACCTCCATTCACGACTCAAACACTCAAAGTCTTCACTTGACTCATCTTCAAATTTCTCTAAAACATTTTCAAATTCAATCCTCGCAGCACATTTTTCCTTAACAAGAAAATCATTTTCAATTGAAACTTTTTTCATTTTTTTCATAATAATTTTTTTTTCATCAATTTCATTTTCCAACTTTTCATTTAATTCCTTTATCTGACCATTCAAATTTTCACATTCTTTTTTACTGTCTAACAAGATTTTAATCCAGTTTTCATAAGCATTTTTTATTTTTTTTAGAAGATTTTTATTTTTATCTGTTTTTTCGATGATTTTTTCGAAGATTTCTTGATAAACTTTGAAGACTTCTGAATTAATTCCGATATTTTGAGATACAAGGTCGATTTCTTTGAGTTTTGATTCAAGTTCATCTTGTTGTCGAGCTTTTGACTGATAAAAACTTGACTTTTTCGATTTGAGGACTGGATTCTGCACTCGAAACATGTTGGAGGTTTGAGTTGATTTTAAAGGTTTTATCAGTTCTGGTGAAATGTCTTTGGAAAGGAAAGTTAAACTTTTTGTCGATGGATTCAAATAAAATGACAGGTCTTTTCGAGGTTCTTTCGTAGTTGACTCAGAGAATGATTGAAGGAAACTGGAATCAGTATCTCTTAAAATTAAAGGCTTTGTTGTTTTTGACCTATTAAACGACATTTATAGGCTGGGTATATTTGAGAGTTCAAAAATCACTAAAATTGTTGAGGAGATTTACAGTAATATTAAAGATTTAGGTTAATGTTTTTGGATGGGTTCTTTTATGTTGGGGTACTTGAAGGATTGTTTAAAAATCGAAAATTTTGGTTTTTTTTTCTTTTGAGAAAAAGTTCTAAATTTAGTTCTGGATATGTAAAGATTTAGCCTCAGCTGAAAAATTAACTATGAGGACTTTTTTAGGATTTTTCGTGTTAAGGTAAGGTTTTAAGCATCAGAATTTGAAGTTTTGATTGAGATTTAAAATTTCGATTATCGTGAATATTGAAAATCGAGATCTGGATGATTGATTATAAGGTGGAATGTTAGAGATTATGAGCCTAATGAATAGGAATGTTTGAAGGATTTTAGGGGTAGTAGAGTTTTGTAGGAGAGAGGATATAGAGGATGGTTATCTAATGTCAGATTATTACTTTTTTGGAAATTTAGTTTAATTATAAAGAAGTTTATGCATAATTTGATTTCAATAAATACAAGCAAGAATTTTAGAGGGTTTTAATTCAAATCTCTGAATAAATTGAAAATTAATAAAAATATTAAAATCTTTTCAAGAATCTAGCATCTAATAACATTACTCTTTTCTAATAATTAATCAAAAAATTTCCAGATAATTAACTTTAACAACAAGAGTATAATCACTAATTATAAATAATATTTGAATGTTTTATCAAGTCTTCTGATCTGCACAGTTATTTATTCATATATCTACCTTTAAGTTCTTATTAATTTGACCTGTATAAGAATAAGATCAATAAATAATCCTCAACAAGAAAAAATTCAAAAAAATTACAGTCCCAAAGAAAAATAATCAAATTCAACTATTCTAATAATTAAGCTACTATTATTGTGTCTTCTGTAGACCCACCATCAAATTCCTTTCCATTATTCTCTACCTGATCTTTTGAGTCAACATCAAAAAAAGAAATCTTCACAGTAGTAAAACTACATTGTTTCAATACAAGATGCTCATTATAATACTTCCATCTCTCCTCAATCTCTTTTTTTCCTCTTCTTTTCACAGCCCTTTCAATTGGGAACCCTTCTTGTCCAAGAGCATTAAAAACTTTATAAACCCTTTTTTCAAAGCAATGAAAAAAATCCATCATTTTCTTAAAAGTCTTTTCAACAGCGACTTTTATGCTATTTAAAACTTTTCTCTCAGAAGTTCCTTTAAAGATTTCTAAACTTTCTTTAAAGTCCAGTCCAAAATTCCTGCAAATTTCTTGGACTTCTTTTTTTGCATTTTCTTTTTCTTTACTCAATTCTTTATTCTTAGAAGTCAATTCATTGATTTTCTTTAAAAGTTTATTTCTTTCTTTTTTTTCTAATTCAAGGTTTTCGTTCAAATGTTTAATGGAATCTTGAGTCACTTCGAAGTTTTTTCCAACATTTGTCAGTAATTTTATCCAAGTCTCATAACCAGTTTTTACCTTTTTGAGGATTTCTTTGTTTTTTGGGCATTTTTCAATGATCTTGGCAAAGACCTCTTGATAAGACTTGAAGACCTCGAAAGTAAAACCGACACTTTTAGTAACTTCTTCGATTTCTTGGACTTTTAAGTCTAGTTCAACTGGGACTTGTTTAAAGGCTGTTATGTTGAAAGTTGAACGTTTTGACTGCAAGACTGGGTTTCTTATTTGGAAGTTTTGGGGTTCTTTTGTATTTGAATTCGAAAATCCTACAGTCGTCAAGTCCCAAGCTGTAATGATTTTTTTTATTCCTGGTTTTTGATGAAATTGTTTGAAAGATTTAATAGTTTCTCGTCTTGAGTCTTTTGATGGAGAGACTGAAAAGGTTTGGATTTCTGTCTCGCTTGAAAGAGAAGACTTGATACTTTTGCATCTTCGTATCGACATAGTTTATAAAGTCCTTAATCGAATAGATAATACGGAATTACTGGAATTAGAACCAGTAAATACTTTTTATTTCTTAGGAAATTAATTGATTGATTTATGAGAAATAGGCAGTTTTAAAATAATCTTTGATATAGGGCTTTATGAAAGTATTGAATTTAGATGTGTTTATTATGAAATTTGATTACTGTGGAATTTATCTGATTTCGGTTTTTAAATATTAATTTAGAATTGAAAATGATAGAAAGATGTATTTCAATAGGCCTCATAGGGTTTAATAGAAGAGTATATTATTTGAGTCATTCAAAGTTAAAATTTAGATTATCCAGTTTATATTTAAAAGTAATGAACTAAGAATATATTCTTGTGTAAGTTTTAAATAAGATTATTGGAATAAAGATGCTCTTGTGTATGATTTAAAAGGTTATAAATTATTAAATACGGTGAATAGGAAAAAAATACAATACTCAATAAGATATTTTACTTCATATCAAAACAATAACTATTTATACACTTAACCTTAATAACTAAACTACAAACCATCAATAAAATAAAAAACCTCTAAATTACATCAACAACTTAACTAAAAATCTTCTCTAAAACATCAATCCTCCAAAAAACCATAAAAATTCAAAACCATCTAAACCTGTATCCAAAAAAATCTTTCCATTCCAAATCAATTCACAATGCAATAATGCTTTCACAAGGTATCTTCAAATCAATCCTAAGCCAAGACCATGTAATCTACCCTCTAAAAATCCAAGTGCTCTACAAATACCCTCCTATGGGGCGATTAACAAAGTAACACCCAATCAGACTAAAACTTTCAGACGGAAAATCAATCGTATCAGGCCACCTGTCATCCAATCTCGACCACAGCGAACTTAAACCAAATACAATAATTTCAGTTTCTTCCTTAAGACTAGAAGTGACTCGAAAACAAAAAATCTTTTCAATAAAATCATTTAAAATCGAGAGTCAAGTCGATGAAATAATCGGAAATCCTGAAATTCTTACTTTTAATAAAAATTCCTTGAAAATTGAAGGATTTTTTACTGTTCAGTGTAAAGACTGCCCCATTGTTTTCACTCATTCTGCATATCATTTGGATAATTTTGTCTTTTCTTATATTCAGGGTGTTGATGTCAACTCTGAGACTTGTGAAATTTTTTGCAAGTGCAGAAAAATACTGGGATTTAGGGAAAATGAAGTATTTTTAGTGAAGGAAGAAGCGATTTTAGTGACTAGGTTTCCTGAACTTGCCGGATTTGGAATTTTTCAGGATAGGAGAAATGTTGAGAGTTGTTTGGAGGCTGTTTCTGAACTTCGAAGGAGGGTAAAGAAAATTGAAAGTAGTGTTGAGGACAGGGTTAAGGCGCTTGAAGATAGAAATTTTTAATAGTTTAATTGGTTACTCATTTAGGATTATATTTGAATGATTTAGAGATAAGATAGTTTAATGTTCTTAAGGTAAAGTATAATTGCCTTTTAACTAGTATAGAATTAAATTTTATTTGTAAAAATCAAGCCTTTCGTAACACCCTGATTTAGAATATCCTAAAATGAAGTTACCTTCACCCAATAAAAAACCATTAAACCCTCCCAAAAACCCTTAAAATCCACTTGCAATTAAAAACTATTAAAAAACCATTAACTTTCCCTAAAACCCTAAAATCCACCTTCCTGAAAAATCCTCCAACATGTCAACGACCAGCAAATCAGAAATTTTTCCATATTCCCAAATCAATAAATCCACCTTCCTAATGTTTCGAAGTAAGAAGACAAGTCTTTCAACCAAACAACCCGATCAAAGCAAAGCTTTCTTCCCATCTCTAAACATTTCCATTCCAAGCAAGTCAAAACAAGACCTGATGATTGATTCTCCTGCAGAATTCGCGCATTCGAGTTCAATCATTTCAAGTTTCCAGTCGTTTAACACGATTTCTCCAAAGACTCTTACAACGACTGTCAGGTCACCGAAGATGAAAGAACTCACTCCTTTAATGACACAGATTAATGAAAAAAACACTGGAAAAGGGAAAATTCGGAGAAAAACTGAGAAGGAACAATGTTCGGTTATTCCTAAAAGTTTTTTAGAGGCAAAAATAAGCTTGCAGGAAACTGGGTTAAATCAGAAAGTGTTTTTTATGTATCAGAGGGCTTTTTTGGATATAGTTGCACAAGATATGGTGTTTGGCTCGGCTTTAAGTGAAGTGAAGGCAGTTTATGATCAGTGGGTCATAGACGAGAATTTTAAACTTAAGAAAGAAACATCAAAACTCAAAAAAGATCTCGACGCGAAAACTGAAGAAAATAGAAAACTTTTCGAAAGTTTAGAAGACAAAAAAGAAGAAAATAAAAAACTCTTCAGAAACCTTCGAATTTTAAGTGATGAGAACTTTCAACTTGGAAATAAAGTCCAAGAACTTACTTCAACTTCAGAGGAACTAAAAAAAAAATTTTTGAAAATTACTCAAGTTTCAGTTGACAACGTTTCTAATGACAAGGAATCTTGGCAGACTCTCATCAATTGCAACAAAGAATATGAAAAAATATGCAAAAAACTTACCAAACAGGTAAATTCTCTTGAAAAAAGAGAGAAAAAGATGATAGAAGCCTGGAATTCATTGAAAAGTTCAGAAATTCAAGTAAGACCTTTTCAGGAGATTTCACCAACGAAGCCTCGATGGGACCAGGAAGAAATAAGAATGATTTCAGAGTCTGAAATAAGTGAAAGTTCTTTAGAAATGCCAAGACTTGACTTTGAACAACTAGTTTCAAAGTATTATTCAAAAGACTCATCTGATGAAAATACCAGTAATTAGTTGTTTATGAAGTCTTTGTTTGAATAGGAATATGATTAATTTTCGGTTATTCGTTGTAATGAGAATTTATTTAGAGAAATATTTAAACTTATTATAATTAACTCTTCAAAGCCTTGATAAATAATAGCAAAGCTTTATAAATTCTTCATGAAATATTTTATCTTTGATTAAATTTATTGTATCAATTTTTTACTGAAAATCCATACTTTTAATTAATGCTCAGAAGTAAAAAGTCGAATCTTTCGAATAAACAATCAAAACTCAGAAGGTCACACTTTCCGTCACTTAGCGTATTGACTTCAATGGCAAATCAAATCAAGCAGGTTAATACAAATGATATTTCTTATGAATCACCTGCGGAAAGCTTGTTCTTGGATTCGAATTCAGTTAGTATTATTCCGAGTATTACTACTTTAACTCAAAATCCTTCAATATTCATACCTTCCACAGTGAAATATTTTAGTCAACATAAAGATTTGAGTTCGGATCTTAACACTTTTAAAGACAAAAAAAGAATTAGGGCTCGCTCTAAGCAAAGAGTAGTGAAAGAGACCTTTTCGTGCCCCGATAGTCTCCTAATAGCAAGAAATGCATTGAAAAAATTCGGCTTGACCGAAGAAGTTTTTAAACTTTACGATGAAGCTTTCTTGAAATTTACAAAACAAGAAAAAGTAAAAGGTTCGTATTTAGGAGAAATAAGAGAAGTTTTTAATGAATGGGTGCTTCATAACTCCAAATCAAGCCTTGAAAGCTTACAAAGAGAAATTTCATCTCTAAATCAAGAACTTCAAACAAAATTAAATGAAAACAATAAAACACTTCAAGAGCTCGAAGAAAAAAAAAAAGAAATCATAAACAATACCAAAATTCTCCAAAATTTATGCAATGAAAACTTGGAGCTAGGCCAGAAAGTAAAAGAAATAAGCAGAAACTATCAAGAAATCAGGTCAAAATTCGTTAGTATCTCAAAAGTTTCCCTTGATCATGTGCCGACTGACCCTGAGTCATGGAAAGCTCTGATAACTGGAAATCAAGAATATGCAAATCTCTGCAAAAAACTCAATCAGCGAGTTGAATCTCTTGAAAAACGAGAAAAAAATCTTTTAGATATGCTAAGGGCTATAAAAAAAAGTGGAATTCAAGGAGAACGATTTGATGATCTTAGCTTTGAAGAGGTTAATGGTAGAATTTTTAAATCTCATGATAAAAAGATTCTTTCCTGGGTACCGAAAATTGACTAGATAAAGGATTTAGAGTTGATTATTTTATTGGTGTTGATATTTTTATTTTTATGCAGGTTGATGTCTTTCAATAATCCTTTAATTACCTCAGTTTACTTCTATTGACCATGAAAGTTTAATTGAAAAACCTATTTTCTAACCAAACATAAAACTTCCTCAATCCATAACTTTCCTGCTGAAGATTCCTAAATATTTGATTATAATACATATAAGTAGCAAACCTCTTCGATCTTAAAACAATGAGAAAGTCAAAAATTCACTTTAATCACTGAATTGACAACATGAGCCTCAACTGTTCTTAACTTGAGAAGTCAAAATAGTCTTTCAATGGCAGTTCAAAACTTTTTTAATCTTGTTGAAATAGAATTGAATGATCGGCCTTTATTCAAACTTCTTGTCAATATTTTTTATCATCTGGCAATCAATAAAGAAGGAATTGAACTGTTACAACCTTTATTGGTATAAGAAAAAAATACCTTAAAGTAAAGATTTAAGTGAAAATTAAAGCGAAAGAAACTTTTTGAATACCTTTGAGCTTAGGTTGAAGGCAGAATGATTTTCAGGCAACGGACTGACTCAAAAGGTCTTTGCTTTGTATGAAAATTTTAGATCTTAAAAGTAAATAAGGTTTTGGAGGATGATTAAATGAAATTAACTATATGATGCTCGGTAAACTACTTTGTTAAAATCGTCAGTATTTTGTTAGGAAAACCTAGAATAGAAGAAAATTGAAAATTAATAAAGTTGCTCTAAAATGAGAATAGTTATATCAATTTACTCAAGTTTCACTTGAAAAAACTCCAGAAATTCTAAATCTCGGAAAGCTCAAATCACAGAAAATAAAGAATACGCCATACTTATAATAAAAGTGATGTCCTTCGGAAAATAAAGTAAAGTATATTAAAAGTTTGTAAATTATTAGAGATCTTAAATTGTATTCAAAGACTTCGAAGACAGTAATGAAATCGATGCGAATCTTGTGAATAATCAAGTTTTGAAGAAAAAATAGGAGAAGCTTAAATTTTGTATACTATTTGAGCCATAATTAAATTTGAAATCTCTAAATTTTATATCGAGATTGTTAAAATAATTAAATAAGATTCTTTCTCTCTAAGCTAACTAAAATCTCATTTTTCAGTTTTTCGGTAAGGTTTTGCTTATCGTTTAATAATTTTAAATTCTTTTTTTCGGTTGACTAAATGATTTACAGTTAATTTTTATAAAAATTTAGATATTTGATGTTGATTTTCTTGAATTTATTTCTTATAGTTAAAATTTTGGTTAGTTTAAGTGATAAGATTAATTTAGATAGGATTTCTTTAAGCTTGAAGAATGATTCAGATTTTTATTTGATTGCTTTAATGTTTATTTAAATAACCAGTTTATTTCACATATAAAAAAAATAAGTACAAATAAATAAAGTATTCTTTTTTGAACAATTAAAATTGCTTCAAGTCTTGATTTAGTGCAGCAGTGATTTATTAAATAAGAAAATCTAGTATTTCATGCTGAGAGTTGTTGAATAAATATCCCTTCTTAAGATATTATGTCTTTAAAAGTCTTCTGAAGAGTAATCATACTGCATATATCAATATCCTAGAAATTATTATCTTTGGATAGAACTTTCCATAGTGAATTTTTTCTGTTTAATATTCCTGCATTTCAAAAACTTAACCAACTGTCTAAAATCTTCAATGACTTCTTCATATTTACAATTTGAACAGGAACCAAGATCTCTTTATTATTAATAATCTTCTATTGGCCATGATTGTAAAATTTTTGAATATTTCTGATCTCAATACAAGAATTTGAGTTCTCTAATGATCTTTTCTTATCCCAGATAATTAAAGTGATAATTTTTTTCTGAATAGAATTTATGATTGAAAGGTTTTGAAGGGGCTAGACACAAATCTTCGAAAGATAGAAATGCTCGGTTTGGAAGGTTCTACTAAATTTCTTATATTTTTATAAAGTCTTGCATAATGGAAATACTTTGATGCAATTCAGTATCTTTAAAGTTAGTAGCCTTTCGACTATAAAAAAATTAAATAAAGTAGAAATAAGTTTCACCCTCAACCTCCTAACACTAAAAATCTTTAAAATTTTCATGAAATTCCCTAAAAAAATTAATCCCTCTAAACCAAAAAAAATCTCTAAAATTATTAAAACATCCCTTTCTCACACTAAATTTTTTAAGTTAATAGGTTTATGGAAGTAATCACAAAAACTACAAGCATTAGGCAATTTTCTATACTGCTGAATTTCCTCACACTTCATACAAACCATAGTTTCCGCATAGACCCACTTATGATTTTCCTTTAAATCATGGCAAATATTGCAGCAATAATATTCCTTACAGCACTGAGGAATGACCCAATAAGTAATCCCAACATAATGTCGACATTCATAAGGAAAGTCCAATGACAACAAATGAACCTTTCCAAAACATTTCACAGCTTTTTCCAGTTCTCCAAATTCATCCGAGATTTTAATTTTAAAATTGAACTGAACCAGTTCATCATTCTGAGGCTTTTGCAGTTCATCAAAAAAGGCATCATCCGCAAGAGATTCATCGATTTTTCTCTGAAGTTCTTTTCTAAGTTGAACTAAATCATCAAGGTGTATCTGTAAAAGCTTTAAAGTGTCTTTTGTGTGATTTTTTACCTGTTCAATCATTTCGTCCTGCCTGTTGTCCAAGGTTTCCTTGACCCGATCAAAGAGTTCATAAATCTCTTCAATAGCTTTATCTCTCAAATCACTAACTTCAAATATTTTTTGTTGATTTTTCACGATCAGGGTGTCTAAACTCTCGATTTTTTCTTTTCCTTTCTCAGAAATTAATTTATTTTTCTGTTCTTGAGTCAATTTCAAGAACTTCAACTTATTTTCCAAAGGAATCACTCTCTCTATCAGGTCAAGAATAGTAAAACAATAAGAAATCTCAGTGATTCTTCTAGAGTCCACCTTTTTATCTAAGGGACAAGCGATTTCTCCAAAAGTCTTCTGCAAGTTCTGGGCACAAGCTTTACAAATGCTATGTCCACAACTAAGAACAAGTGGAATATGTTCATTTCGAGCGTATTCTTCTCCACAAATGGGGCATTCGATGATATACTCCATTTTATAACAAAGAATAATTTATGAAAAGTTCGATCCTTTCTCCAATGAAACCTTCAAAAAGTGTTTTTTCTTTGACTGTAAAGAAGAATCTAGAGTACTTGAATCCAAAAGGTGCCAGCAAAAGAGTCCTTCCTGGACGTTCCAGGCCTTTAATCATCACAATTCCAAAAAAATCAAATGATAGCTTAACACCCACAAGACTCCCTCCATTGAAAAGTCGTTCAAGGACTCACCTGACATTAGTAAAAAGTACTCGAATCATCAAAAACATGAACCCGATCAGTTCTCGAGATACTTCGCCATCTAAACTTGAGTCACCAAACACTGTTGACTCAATTCAACATCTCTCAGGAATCATTGAATCCTGTGAAAATCTCTCAAAAATTAACAAAGCTGACATCCTCACTGCTGTTTCTTTAAAGAAAAATCGTGGTGGACTTGAAAAAACTGATTTTTTTGAAAATAATTTACAAAGAACTGGCAATCTTCCTGTCAACTCAAGTTTTCATAAACCTGGGCAAGGTTCAATCGACAAGTACAAAAGAGAATCCTTTGAAACTACTTACTTCGTGGAAAAGACCCTTAACAAGAACAACTCAATAAAAAAACTAAAAGAAAAAATAATGCCTTGGAAAAGAATCAGCGTAGTACATAAGTTTTAACTAGTTAAATGTTGACAAAGTATTTTGATGAAATTGTCCGAAAGTCATCCCAGGTGACCACCGAGCTCTAAGAGAAGGAACATCTGGATGATCATAGAAAACCTTTTCTGGATCCGCAGAATTTAACACGAAACTAGGCCGAGGTTCCATGAAGACAGCGAAAGTATTTCTAGAAATATTTTCCAATGAGCCGTCATTAAACACCACATGTGGAGTCGCTTTAAGCACTCCTCCACTGAGTATCTGAGCAGTTTCTCCGATTTGAAAACAAAGTTCATCAGCACCAGCTCTGATCTTACAAGGTTCTCCCTGACGATTTTTTATGAATAGTCCAACTTTTAGCTCTGTTGTTTCATTTGCTGAAACAATTTCTCCTGTAGTTTGGTTTAAGTACATGGAGGATGTAAGAGCTGTTAATGCGCAGTGGTCGTTGTGCCAGCCACACCAGGCTTTATTTGAACCTGACTGAGGAAAATAATGAAGCAGGCGGCCTACGTGGGACTTGTGGTTTTTTATTATACTTGATATGGTGCCTTCTTCATAGCTGGGGTGAAAGGCTTTTATGAATTTATCAATGTGAGTCCCTAGAAGACTCCCTACTCGAATCATTTCTTGCCCCAGGTCTTTAAAGGCATGTTCGAATTCATGAATTGACTTCTGTGGCCAGATGTTTTTAGGCCATTGTTCTTGTTCTGGAGGAATGTCTACTTCTGGATTCGCGTAGAATGAACCTTTTGAATAGTCTGGCTCACCTGCGAAGTGCTCTTTTCCGTGACTCCAACCGATTGAATAGGAATGTTCAGGCTGCTCGAGTTCGGATTTTTCTGAATCGCTGAGAAGGGCTAACTTACGAGCGAGTGGAAGAAGTTTTTTACGTTTTTCTGGGTAGCTGATTATGTTTTTTATTGTTAATATACCCAGGCCGGTACTGTTGTAAGCTTCGAATATTTCTTGAGATAAATCTTTTCCTGAGATTAGGTCGGTGTAATCGATGCAGACTGGGGAGAGACTGGTAAGATTTCTTACTATTAATCTTGTGAACATTATTAAATGGAGTTGAATGATTAACATATAAGAGGGTTTTTTGAAGAGTGATTTCGAGATCGTTATTTTATGAGGTCGTGTTTCAAGAAAAATACAAAATACCACTAAAAATACTTAATAAACAATCTTCACCTTCTTAAATCTCCCAAAATTCATCTCAAATAAATAATGGAATCCGAATTTTCAATCAAACTTCGTCTAGAAAAACTATCCAGGTCCCAACTTTTTGTATCATCCTGCGTATTTATCCTAGTCTTCATCTCAAGTGCGATTCTTTCAAACGTTCTAGGTCCAAGTATAATGCGAGAAATATCAGTAAGCATCTTCAAATGTAGTTCAACTCAGCACAAAGACTGCTACTCAACAGCAGAAGTCCACGAGGTATGGCAAGCATTGATTCCAAGCACATCAAGATTAAACCAGTTCCTTTACATGTCAGTGACTCCTCATTCAAAAAAGAACTTGGACTTTAACCTGACCATGGAAATTGAGGTGATGCATGAAAATCAAGTACTTCAAAAGCGAAAAAAGCACAAACATGTTTATTGTCATCAAGGAACATGTGACTCAGTACCAATCTTTTACATTCCTTACATTGAATACAAAAGCTACTCAGTTACTATCAAGCATAAATCGCCTATTCTCTCTGATAACGTTGAAATCGACCTTTTACATGTCAGTGAAAGTTTCACTAAATACCAGGTAATCATCAAATACATTTATTTTGCATTGTCTACTTTTAGCTTTATCCAGTTTTTAATACTTTCTTGGAAAATTCCTAAAAATCTCTGGAGTTTCGAGGCAAAGTTACTTGTTCCATTGAGTATCTCGTTGATTATCTTTAACGAGCCTTTATTATTAGCGACTATTTACTTCATGAGTCCTTTTTGGAGTGCTTTATCAGTTTTTTCTAACACCCAGTTTTTAGCGGTTTTACTTTTTTTCTGGTTTTTTCAACTTCATCATTTCAGAGAAGGACAGTTCAAAGTTGTTTTCATTGTCGTTGAAAGTATCGCGATTTCTATTCTTTTTATGTTAAGCTTCTTGGTTTATCTTTACCTGCATCAGGAACTTAGGAATAACCCGACTTATGACTGGCAAAATGATTTAAATGATAGATATAAAGAAGTTTTTATTGGAATTATTGTTGTTTGTGCTGTTATTGCTACTTGGATGATTGTTTTAGCTGTCATGGCCGCTGCTCAGATTAGAAAGTTGAGTTATCGTGAAAGGATTTTAAAGGTTTTGAGTTTGGTTATGATTGGGTTCGCTTTTTGTGGAGTTTTTATTGGAGCTTTTCAACCTATTCCTAGAAATAGCACGTTTTTCTTGGTGTTTTTAACTGGGTTTAACTTGTATGTTGTTAACTTGCAGTTTTTGTACTCGCCGACGAGAGGGAGTCTTTTGGAGTACCAGACTGAGAAGAATATTGAGTATTCTTTGATTAAGTCACATGAGGAGGATTTTATTGAGATGACGTAATTATTTAAGATCTTTTGAAGGTTTTATTAGTGAAGAGGAATTTAAGTTGAATTTTAAGGGGGGTTTTATTGAGGATTGAATAGAGTTTTAGGAATTTAATTAGATATTGAGATGATCTTTAGAATCATAATAATTTTATTTTTTCAAGCACTTGCACTTTAAAATTACCAGCAATTAAACTATTTTCCACAAATTCCAAATTAACTCCATCTAACCTAAGAAAAAATATGAGAATACAATAACCCACGCTTCACAAAAGTCAGGGAAGGTTTATGAAGCTTTATCTGAAAATCTCCTTGTGAGCGTAAAGCCCTTCTTTCAAGTGAAACTCCATCTAAAGAGCTAATAAACATGCTGCTTTCATTAGTCCTATGAGTGCTCTGATGTTCAAACAAAGCACTTTGTCGAGCATCAAAGCTTCCAAAAAGTTCAGAAAGTCCTTTCTTATCATTTTCAATATCAGTTAAAATACTCGCAATTTTTTCACAGTCTTCTTTCGCAGAGTTCATCGAAAGCTGAAATTTTTGTAACAATAAATTTTGCTCTTTTGCCAGAAATTTCAATTCTTTTATTTTTTCCAGAAAAAAGTCGATATTAGGGTCATTCGAGACTTCTTCTTCAGAGTTTATTGAATTTTCATCACTTTTTCCTTCACTTTCAGTTTCTTTAACCTCTATTTCAATAGGAGTTGCCATCGTCATCGACCTTCTGACACGAAAGGTTTTGCATTCAGGTCTTTGTTTAAGTGCAGCAAGAGTCTTCTGAGAATTAATAACTTTAATCCTAAGTGCATCAATATCTTCTCTTAATTCATTATTTTTCGTTTCTTTTCTAATTTTTTCTTACACTTCTATTTTTTCAGCTCTTATTTCAATTGAATATTTTAATTTTTCTATAAGTTGATTAAGTTCTTCTACTTTATCTGATAGTTCATGTTGTTTTTCTTCTAATTCATCTAGTTCATCGTTCATATTATATCAAATCTCTTTATAATCAATGGGCTCAATATGTCATTGTTTCCAATCCTCCCAACCAGAGCAGTCAACAGTAGAAGACCTTGAAGATCCCTTCATATCTTACCTAGAGCCAAAGCATTCAGGTCCAATAAGCCTTGACCACTTCCACATCGAGCGTCTTCTCGGCAAAGGTTCATTTGGAAAAGTAATGCTAGTTCGCAAGAAAGACAACAACAAGATCTACGCAATGAAAATAATAAAAAAAGCATTAATCCAAAAATACAAACACGTCGACCACACAAAAACCGAGCGAAAAATCCTAGGCGAGTTAAACAGTCCATTCCTGGTGAAATTACGATACGCATTCCAATCAAAAACAAAACTTTACATGGTGATGGACTTCGTGAACGGTGGTGAATTATTCTTTCATCTGAAGCGTTCGAAGGTCTTTTCCCAGGAGCGTGCTCGGTTCTACGCTGCGGAGATCCTGCTGGGCATTGAACATCTTCATGAGCAAGGAGTTGTTTATCGTGACTTAAAAGCGGAGAACATCTTGTTAGACGCCTCAGGACATGTCAAGTTGACCGACTTCGGCCTTAGTAAAAAATTCTTTTCTCCTGAAAATTTCAAAACTTACTCTTTTTGTGGAACTCCGGAGTACCTTGCACCTGAAGTCCTTCTTGGAATTGGACATGACCATGCTGTTGACTATTGGAGTTTAGGAGTCCTTATTTATGAAATGCTTGCTGGGCAACTGCCTTTTTATAATAATAACAAGAAACTCCTCTATGAAAGTATTGTCAGGGCACAGTTTGACATGAAAACTTACTTTTCTAGTGAAGCGCAAAACTTAATTCAAGTCTTGCTCAACCCGAAAGTATGACTTACGCAGGCTGCTGAGAGGCTGAAAGACCCGGAAACTGTTAAAAGTCATCCTTTTTTCCGAGGAATCGACTGGGAAAAAGCGAAAAACGTGGAATTAGACCCTCCTTTTCGACCTCGTGTGAAAAATGAAGAAGACGTGGGAAACTTCGACAAGAACTTCACAGAAGAGCGAATTCAAGAAAGTGTTAATTCCGGTGGGGTCTGTTCTCATCAGTTTTCCAAATTCGACGGCTTTACCTACACCCAAAGTCCAAAATTCGAGATAACAACAGCAGAGGAGGACTAAATATTTAGCTTTTTTTATCAAATCTTTCCATATTATGTTTACCATCCTGATTCTTCTTTCCTTCGCCTCTTCACAGGACTCAGACCTTTCTACTCTCCTCAGGCTGTTTCAAAAGGAAGACAAAGACCAAGACGGCATTTTGACTTCAGCTCAGTTCATTCAAGGCCTTGTTTCCGCTTTTATCAATCAAGGCGTCGAGAAAGACCATGACTTGATCAACAGCTTTGGAAGAGAATTTTTAGGAAGGAAGAAAACGAGAGGCTCTGTGAGACTTGATGCGATTGAAGCTTGGCTTCAACGAGAAGAACTACAACAAGGCTACGCTGACTGGAAACATGTAAAAGACGAGGGCGAAGGGCACCATCATCGAGCCCATAAGCATCGCAAGGCCAGGTTTAATTCAAAGGTAGTTAATTAAATAGTCCATTGGGTGCTTGAATTCTTCGGAATCTGAGAAAAGAAAAGCCTCAGATTGAGGCCTTCCTCGTTTTATCACTGAACGGAAAAGAAGGCAGATTAGGATAAATAAAGCAAAAGCAACTAAAATTGTGATCTGCCCGAAAAACTTGTAATTTTTGTCTTCACAAAGAGCTAAAGTCGCTCCAGTTAACAACTGCATTAAAAAACTTGATAAAAATACACCGAACATCACTGTCATCAATGAAGGTAAAGCAGAACTTCGCTTGTCGACGTAAAAAACGGATAAAATGTTGTATTTGTGGATAAAGTACTAGATGAATATTACTCGCATTGTGAAAAATAATAGTCCTGGAAGGAGAACTAAAGGAAATATTAAAGAAAGGCTGCAAGTTATGCAGAAAGTGTTTAAAGCTACTGCAAGTTCAAAGTCAAATTCAAAAGGTTCTGCCTCGTAACAGATTTTTTTTTCCGCGTTGGTTGAAGCGAGAATGGCTTTAGTCGCTGACCAGATGTATTTACTTGCGACTAGCAGGTCGAAGCCGTTCTTTAAAAAAGCTTGATGTATTAAAAAGATAAAAAAAAGCTGTCCTGTCATGTTTACTTTTGTCCCTAATTCAAATTTCCAGTTGCCTTCAACGAATAACTCGATGAATCCTATGAATTGAAGTCCGAGAATAGGAAAAAATAAGGTGTAGAATAGTAAAAAGAAAAAGTATTTTCGAAGACGACTGGAAATTTGAAGATGCTTTTTTGTGTGTTTTTCTTGTTGCACCATGAAATTCACAGCGGGAGGAAGGATTATCAGCTGGTAGATTACTAGGATTAAACTTGGCAAACTCACTGCTAAGGTACCTACTATCAAACTGGTCAGATTTAGGTAGTCTAGGTATTTTTTTATTATTGCTTCTAGGTATGATGGAGTGATCAGCACTAAAAATGCGATGATGAATAAGAAGTTTATTAGGATTTTACGGAATATTGCATAAGATATGTCGATTCCTAGGTTTTCCCAGATTAAATCGCAGGAGACTGGAGCTGCTGAACATTCCCAATTCACGGGATTCATGGCTTGGCTAGGATTCATTCCAGCCATTATAAGCATTTTCGCTGCAGTTCTATTCGAAAACTGCACAAAAGCCACTCCAGCATTCATATGTTTAAATTCTTTTTTAAGTTCAGCAACCTTCTTCAAATTCCTATTTTTTTCCATTTCATAAAACTCGATCCCATCAATTTTTTTACAAAATTTTCTGATAACAGGTCGTTTTCCACTACATTGCAAGTCAAACATCAAAAACTTGAGTTTTTTTTCACATTCCAAAAATTTGCGATAGTAGCTAAAAGCGTCAATCCAATGAGGAACAGTATAAACATTAATCAAAGACTTAAAATAATCATTCCTCAAATTTTTTTCAATGATCGCTGATACAAATTCACTTGAAAAGTCTTTAGGAATGCCTTTAACCATAACAGTGAGTTCATCAGTGACAAGGGCAGGACTTCTAGGTTTAGTATTCAAAATGACTTTAAGAAAAAACCATCCATAAACATAAAGAGCCAAAGAAAAAACAACTAAAAAAATCGCAGGAACAATCAAAAAGTCCGGATTTTTAATAATACTAGAAATTCCAGTCTTTTGTATATCTTTATATTCATCTTCTTCATCCCCATAAGTGTAAAGAACAAGTAAAACACAGCACCCGGGCACTGAAAGTATCAACAAAGAAATCGCCATGAACTTATGAATGTTTAAATAAACAAAAGCCCATTCACCTACTTCAGAGTAAATCTCAGTCAAACTCATATTTTTCACCTTTCCTGCAATTTCAAATGAAGAGTACTCAGCTTCATGCATATAAGGTTTCAAGACTGACACATCTAGTTCAATCTCGATTTTTTTACTTCTGAGTTTTCTATAAACAGCGAATCCTAAAAAAAGAAGCAAAAATAACAGAAAGTCCAAACCAATAACAATTAAAACATCATTCACACTAGTTTCCATTATTACTATTCTAAACTGTGAACGGGAAGTTATTCCTGAATCGATCTTCAGCTTCAATTTCCTTTATTCGCGGCTTCAGGTAAATAATGCGAATCACGTTGATAACCAAGTTGCAGAGACAGAAGCCGCCAACACCCACGGCGGTGACATAAGGATAAGACATAGCGAACAAGTAGATATAATAATACATGACAGCGAAGAAGCCCATGTAGATAACTCCAATCGTTATTATGTAATCAGCGATCACTATATACCCCACCATTGACAGGACCACCTCGCTGATTGAGATTTGCACTGAAGGGTCATTGAAAACCATTGAAAACAAGTACCGCGACAAGTAATTCGTATCAGCAAGGACCAGGCCGACAACTGTTACGTAACATCCGATGCTGTAAGACGCAAGAATCAACCATTTCAATGTTGACATCTTCCAAGCCTCATCTAACATTGAAACTGTCATCCCGTATAACCCGCCAAGGTATAAACTTATCAACCAACAGCAGGCAACACTTGTGATAAAAGGCTCTTTACTTGAAAAAATGCTGAAGTTTTTACTGAAAAAATTCACTTTTCGGAATAAGAGACTCGGGATTATCATTATCATCAGACCTTGCTGGGCACATTCAACTGATCTTGAAAGTGATGCGAAGGGTAAACGGATGTGGTAGGAAAATATCAGGGAAAGGGAACTGAAGATCAAGAGAGTGATGATTGTTCTGAGTTCCATTAATATTAGTTGCTTATAAGACTAGATTTTTAAGAAGAGATGTTAATTATAATTCTTTAATTATATAAAACTTCAAAAAAACAGAAAAATCATAAAAATTTCCAGTTCTTTTAATTCTAGCAGGAAACTATTCAAATCCTTCATCTTCTAAATTCAAGCGAAATGGACGAAATCAAAGATGCCTTGATCAATGACCTAAACACCTTTAATGGTAATTAACACCCAGAAGATGAATACGAAGGACAGGTATTCAAACGAGCGAAGGGCGGCTGCTGTTTCAACCGTCGCTACCTGTCGATCCGTAGCGGTTTAATAACTTACTACCGCGAACAGCCCCATTCTTTCAATTTCTCCAAATCAAGTTCAGCAGACTCATCAAAGCCGAAAGGACAAGTCTCTTCATTGATAAGTTCATTTAAACTAGTGCCTTCATCATTTCTAAGCCGAAAGTCTCACAAGTTTTCATTCGAAATTTCATTTGTTCCTGAATCACTTTCATTAAAAAAAAAAAGAATCTTTTGGGTCTTTTCAGTTCGCACTGAAGAAATTTTAATGAAATGGAAAAATGCTTTTGAATCAGCTAAACTTTGGGCTTGTCAAGAAGAGGATAAAAGATTACAAGAAGAGAAAAAAATCAGTGAACAAGTCGCTGAAGAACAGAAAAATCGAGCTTTAAGAGATGAAAACTTGAGAAAAGCGAAAGAACAGGAAAAAATTAAGGCAAAAGCAAGACAGATGGAAAAAATTGTTGAAGAGGAAAAACGTAAAAAAGATATTGATGATGAAAAAAAAAGAATTCAAGAAGAAGCTGAAGAAAAGAAAAAAACTGAAGAAGCTAGAAAAAGAAAAGAAAATTACAGCAGGCTCTTAGAGGACTCTTGGGATTATAAGTTTCAAAAGCACTGGTCAGAAATTTTGAAAAATTGTGAAAATTTTGAAAATTCTCTTGAAATTAGTCTTGAAATTTTAAAAACTGTAGGAATTTTCTTATCTCGAGCTGAAAAAGCTGTGAAAGTTTTAGTGAATCAGAAGGCACTTTCAGAATCTGATCGTTTTTTTATTCCTTTATCATTAGAAGATCCTCCATGTTACCTTTACAATGATTCATTCCACATTACATTGATTTCTAAGTCCTCAAACCCTGATCACTGGAAGCGTTTAGGTCACGAGCAAAGAGCGAATAGTTCAATGTTCGACGTTCTTCACTTTGCAGGAAAACACGAAAATTCTTCATTTCCCTTTCGAGTGCCTTTGATGTGTCTTGTAGACTTCAAAGGTTTCCGTGCATTAGTAGTGGCTTTAATGCCAATTGAAGACGAGCGTACCTTGATTCATGGTCCAAGAGCCGACGGGAGCTTTGTAGTGAGTCAAGGTTTATACGAGCAACTCGCAATAGTCGCTGAGATGATGAACTTAAAAGAACATGTCTTTGAATGGAACTCTCGACTTGGACCTGTTTACACTCATTTAAGCTACTTTCTCGAAATGCATAAAACTACTGGATATAAAGATTTAGAAGACTTTGTAAGGGAAAACCTTGGAGAAGATACTGAAAATGATATCTCTCTTGAAAATCTTGTTTATTTCAGAAAAGTCGCTGAAGTCTTACCTGTGGATCACTCAGATATCGAGCAAAGTCCTGACTTTTTAAAGAGACTTAGACCTGAGTTCTTTCAGACTTATCAACAAACTCTATGCTCGGACTGCTTCGTTAATAAACATCTAGACTCACAGAAAAATGACTTTGAAGTCATTCAGGCCTGCAGAAGTCTCCAGTTCGAACGAGTTGAGAAGTTAGTAGAAGAGTTAGACTCACTGGAAAATATCATCGTTGACTCTCGTGGACTTACTAAAGTTTTCCATGATTTCGGTGTAAACATGCGATATCTTTCTAAAGTCCTTGAAAAATCTTCTATTTTTTACATCCAAAACCTTATCCGTATAGAAATTCTTTCACGTTCATGTAAATCAATATTTTTCCAGCACCTCAGCGAAACAATAGAAGAATACTCGAAATCGCCTAAACCAAATTCAATCCCTAATCGATCCCTCTCAATTCTTGACACATTGCAAACCCGGCGCCAATCAATGACATCCACTCCACTATCAAGACGTTTATCTTCCTTATCTCTATCAAAGTTAACAAACAACTCTCGTTATTCTCAAGAGCTAAACACTGGAGACTTCCTTGACCAAAAGAGTGAATCACTTTTACAAGAATGTATTTTAGACTATTTCAACCTAGTCTTCGGAAATGACGTCGAGTCAAGTTTATTCTGGGATGAAATTCTTCTTCCTTTCTGTATCTCGAAATTTCAATGCAACGTCTTGGGACTAGGAAAAAATGAGATTCATTTAAACGCTTTACTTTTTGCAATGATTTTTCACTGTGGACTCGACATCGACTTCTCCTCTGACCTGCTGTTGGGGAAGACCGCGAAGCCTTTTCAAGGCTGCAAAGTGACGGTTTTGACGAAAGTGAAAGAATATAAACTTGCTAGTTTGGAATGCAAGGCTCTTGCTGATAAATTCGCTTTTTTCCGAAATCAAGAAATGCTTGACTCTGCTCTTCAAGCTGCGGAGTTAAAGGTAAGAATGTCCATCGCGCTTAGTTTAGATGAGTCGCCCTTGGGCGACTCTGAAGCACTTTTGGACTATGCTGAAGTCTTGATGGATAAAGGAGAACTTGAAAAAGGTATTGTTAAAGTAAAGGAAGCACTTGTTCAGGTTCATCCTTTAAATGCTCGAAGTGCTGCTTGTTGGAATCTTTTAGTTAAAGGGCTCTTTTTGATGGAGTTGAATGAAGAGTCACTTCAGGCTTTTGACCAGGGACTTACTTGCTTGAATTTTCATTGGGGACAAAATCATCCTTTTGCTTGTTTACTTGCTAATCGACTTGCTGAACTTCATGCACGCAAGATGAACTTCAGGGAAGCTCTGGATTTGATGAAGTTTTCTCTTTTGGTTTGTATGAAAACTATTGGACCGAATCATGTTTTTACTGCTGGGGTTAATATGAAAATTGGACAGATTCAACAGAGTTGTGGGAATCCAGAAATTTCTGCTTCTTATTTAGAAAAAGCATATTTGGTGTTTGAAGCTTACCATGGACTTGGCTCATTAATCACAGGAAAATCAGCAGCTACGCTATCAGAAGTTTTAGTGTCACTGGGTAGGTATCAAGAAGCTAGAAAACTTATATCAACATCGTGTCAGGTGTATCAGAGTTACTTAGATAAAAATGACGAAGTTCGGGCGAGTTTATTTGAAAAGTCAAAGATTTTGAATGAATTTTACTTTGCATGTCTTGTAGGACTGGTAATCGGATTGAAAACAAATGAGTTCGAGTTGGTTAAAATCTTCGCTGACAAACTCTGGACCATAATAAGCCAAAGCGAGGACCCAGATTTCATGATAGTTCTTCAAATCATCGAATACGTATTAAAAGCAAAGCTCAATCTTCTAGGTGCAAAGAAAACAGCAAAACTAAACTATTTCGTAACAGTAAAAGCGAAAATCCAAGATACAGACTTAGAAGCAATCAAGACCAACTTTCTCTCCCCTTCATTTTTAATCTCAGTCGAATGTAAAGGCGGAATCGTGACATTTATCGAGAAGCTGGTAGACAAAGTGTCATTCTACTCCGACCTAAGCGAAAAAGACATAAACTGGTTAAAACTAGAGTCATCAGTATCAGAGCTAAAAGCAATGATGGAGATAAACACCCAAATCTGTAACTAATTATTTTTCATTATTCTTCATTTCCAATCTAAGCATCTCTCTTTTAATTGCCTCTTCAATCTCAATCACCTGGTCTTTAGTAAGTTCAACTTTCTCTTTATACTGATTGTAAACCTTCTGCTTGAATCTCAACTCCTGCCGAAAAGACATCTGCCCAAAAAGTTCTCTACTTGCAGCAAACACAAAAACATAGAAAGGCACCATATAAACCTGATGAATTTCCCCAAAAACCTGATACACCAAATCATAAGGAAAAGCAAGAGTCGCTATTAAAGGAAAAGGTCCAATCGCTAAAGAATACCAAAGCTTGTTAATTCTTTCTCTCCTTTCAAATCTTTTCGTATCATTTTCCTCAAACACCCTAAAATAAGTAAAAAAAAACCTATCAAGTTTTTCACTTTTGTCTTTAATTTTCTGGGTGATTGTGAATAGATTTCTCATTAGTTAATATTTTTAGACGTGCCATTAAAATAAACTCTTTTTTTTGCTCCAGTGATTTGGATTTCTTTATGTCCCCCTGGGTGGAAGATGGAACTGTTGCCATTTGCCAAGACTACCTGCAGGGTGCTATCAGGGTAGATGGTTTCTTGGTCACCATTAGGAGAAATCTTTTTAACTGTACCGTCCAAGTATTTGATTTTCTTGGAGCCGTCTTTTAAATGTTTTTCTGTCTGGCCTGTGCTGAAACGAATCAACTTAGACCCGTCAGGGTAAGTTGTGTGACTTGTGCTTTGCTCGGAGTAGTAATAAACTGTCCGCCCATCTGGAAAGACTTGCTTTATATCTTTATTGGAGTAGAACAACACACTGTAACCATTCGGGTACTCTTCTTTTCGAGTTCCGTTCGGGTAGTGAGTCTCTCGGTGACCTGACTCGTAAAGCTTCAGCACTCGCCCGTCTGGAAAAGTTTTATGGTCTAAAAGAGGAATTTTTTCACTGTACTCGGGAAGGTCACATCTTTCTGAATTACTCTCTTGAAGCCTTTCGTGTAACGTGGAGTGACTTGAATGACTTGAGTGACTTGAGTGAGTTGGAAGGATTGGAAGACTTGCTTGGGAAATACGAGCTTCAGAAATTATTGACTTGCTTGAAGGAGAGTCACTTGGTGGAGGCTTTGGAGGAGTTTTAGAAGGATTTTGAAATGGTTTAGAGGTTTGATTGTCTGTTTTTATATCAACGTGTTTTAGTTGAGGGGTTTTAGAGATGTTTTCCATTTGTTGAGTGATTCTCTCGAATTCTTCGGGGTTGAAGGTGTAGTCGACTTGATTGCTTTCTAGGTCTTTTTGGTTTCCAATGAGAAAATCGCTTTTTGAGATTTTTTTTGAATCGAGATTTGTTTCAGGGATTTTTTTTAAATCGAGATTTGTTTCAGGGATTTTTTTTAAATCGATGTTTTTTTGGGAATCTTCTGGTTTTCCAGTCATCAGATCTAAAGTTTCGATTCTTTTAATGAGTTCTTTTTTCTTACCCTTCGCTTCTTCTAACAGTTTTGAAACACGTTCTTTGTTAAGTTTGTATCTCTTGTGTTTAATATCAGCTTCTTCCTTGATACTACTTAAAAAATTCCTCATCTTTTCCATCTCATCCCTTTCCTTCTTATTCGGAAGTCCCGCCATCATTTTCTGATTCCTTTCATGAACCTTTGCCTCTTTTTTCAACTTTTCCAATTCATTTTCATTGAACTCTTGAATCTCATTCATGATATTTTCTTCAAAAGTCTCAAGTTCTTCTTTTGCTTTATTGAAAATTCTTACTTTTTCTGCGAGATTATTTCGAAAACGCGCATTTTTTTCAGCTTCTTTTTTTGCTTTGAAGAGCCACTGGTTAAGTTCTTCAATTTTTCCTTTTGCCATTTCTGCGAGTTTGTCTTCTAAAGATGGTTCCCGGACCTTTGGTTCAGGCTTGGCTGAAGAGATGTTGAAGTATTTTTGGTTTATTAGGCTTGGTTTAGGAGCTGAGAAAATAGGTTCTGGCTTTTTTGTTACTTGAGATGGCTTTGGCTTGGGATGAACTGGAATGGGGGACTTGTAGTCTACTGAGGAGTTCACATCGCCCCATTCTTCGTCTTCGTCTTCGAACTTTGCGTTGTAGTGGCTGGGGTCGTATTCTGCTGAGTTGTTTGAATTTGAGTCATCATCCTGATAATACTTCAAAAGACTAGACATAAAACTATTAATTCAATTCTCTAAATCCATCTTATAAACAATCTTATTCCTTATCAGTCCACCTTTTCCTCGACCCATTTTCCCAAATTCCAGTCCTCTGTACCAGCTTTCCATCTTTAATAAAGCTATATTTTCCAGGACCATGTTGCATTCCATTCTTCCACTCTCCATCATATTTCTTCCCATCAGGCCAGACCATGACTCCATTGCCATGTTTCTGGTCATCAACAAAGCTTCCATTATAAACCCTTCCATCCTTCCAACAAAATTCCCCAATTCCTCTCATTTTCCCATCAGCCCAAGAGCCTTTATAACTATTTCCATTCTTCCAAGTGAAAGACCCGAAGCCATGAATTTTATCAGCATAAAAGTCTCCTTCATATAAGTCTCCATTCCCGAACTCGATCTTTCCCCTGCCTTGTCGAAGTCCATTAACGTAATCGCCTTCGTATTTCATGCCGTCAGGCCACTCTTCTTTTCCATTTCCGTGAAGTTTATTATTCTCGATTTTTCCTTCAAATCGCCCTCCGTGATTGCCGATGATTTTACCTTGACCATTCAATTTTCCATTCTTGAACTCGCCTTCGAAGACTGTGCCGGTTGGTTGAATCATTCGTGCTAGCCCTTGCAAAACTCCACTTTTAAAACTACCCACGACTTTTGTACCGTCTTTTGTTATTAGGCAACCTTCACCGTGGTGACGGCCTTTTAAGTCCCATTTACCTTCATAGATGCTGCCGTCGTCTAGTTGAAGAGCAGGCTTTTGAGTTACTTTGACACCGTCGTTCTCGATTTTTGGTTTGAAGGCTGGAAGCGAAGCTTCCAGCTTGGAAATGGTGGGGTCTTGAAAGGATGACAAAGCTTTTAACGTCGGAGGGTATTTCAACTCGAGTTGAAACCAGATCCTTGCTTCTTTTTTAGCGTCTAGAGATGGTTGTAAGAGAGAGCGTGTCTGATGGCCTCGAACTGCTCCTTGAATGCGTGAAATCGTGTTTTTCGATAGCACTGCTGAAAAAGTCATCGCTTCTTCTTTTAAATCACTTTCAGTTGGACTGAACAGCCTCACATCAGAGACGTTTTTGTTGGGGCCTTCCGGGTTGCCTCCAAGACAAGAAAAGTTTCCTCCCATATGATTTTCTTTATAAAATTGACTAGTTTATGTTCTTTTAATAAGAAAAGGATAACGGCACTTAGTCACTCTTTCCTCCTTCAAAATCTTTATAAAATTGACTACTTTATGTTCTTTTTATAAAGAATCAGGCACTTATTCACTCATTCCCCTTCTAAATGACCTGAAATTTATGAAACTTTCAAGAAAATCAAAAATCCTTAAAAAATCTAAAACTTTCTTAAAAAAATTCAATCTTCTCCTTTCTTATTCAAAAAATATTTAAGCTTTTCCCATAATTATTCTATTTAAATTTCCCTCTTCACAATCTTAAAAACACTGGGATCTTTTTACCACAGTGCCAGTTGACCTTGCGAATCAAGTCAAAAAATACCATTAAAAATGTTTTCAAGAGCCCTGGCTCAAGTATCGAAATCAATTCCGTCGGCGTCGTTCGCGAACCGTTTGAAGGTCGGGGAAGCAGCAAGTATCTTGAAAGAAAAAGTGTCTCAAATCTCTCAAGTGAATGATTTGAACGAGTTCGGAACAGTGATTTCAATTGGAGACGGAATTGCGAGAGTTTATGGTCTTGGAAAGGTAAAGGCCGGTGAAATGGTTGAATTTAAGACAGGTGTCAAAGGAATGGCTCTCAACTTGGAGTCGGATAATGTCGGAGTTGTGGTTTTGGGAAATGATAGAGAAATTCAAGAAGGGGATGTCGTCAAGAGAACTGGGAGCATCGTCGATGTGCCAGTTGGAGATGAGCTCTTAGGACGAGTCATCGATTCCCTTGGTAACCCAATCGACGGTAAAGGCCCAATCAAAACAAAGACCCGAGCCCGAATAGACGTAAAGGCTCCAGGTATAATTCCCAGAAAGTCAGTCCACGAGCCGATGCAAACCGGACTGAAAGCTGTAGACTCTTTAGTCCCAATCGGTCGAGGCCAGCGAGAACTAATAATCGGGGACCGTCAAACAGGAAAAACCGCGATCGCGATAGACACGATCTTAAACCAAAAGCGACATTTCGAGGAAGGAGCAGACGAAAAAAACCGTTTATACTGCATATACGTCGCCATCGGTCAGAAAAGAAGTACAGTGGCAAATATAGTCCGAGTCCTTCAAAACAACGACGCCCTTCGAAACTCTATAATAGTGGCTTCCACAGCTTCTGAAGCTGCACCATTACAATTCTTAGCACCTTATGCAGGATGTGCAATTGGAGAGTATTTCAGAGACAACGGAAAACACGCCCTTATTATTTACGATGATTTAAGCAAACAAGCCGTGGCTTACCGACAGATGAGTCTTCTTCTGCGAAGACCTCCAGGAAGAGAGGCTTATCCGGGAGACGTGTTTTATCTTCACTCGCGGCTCTTGGAAAGAGCCGCCAAGATGCACCCTAAATATGGAGGAGGGTCTTTAACTGCTCTTCCTGTGATTGAGACTCAAGCTGGTGATGTCTCTGCTTATATTCCTACTAACGTCATTTCTATCACTGATGGACAGATTTTCCTTGAAACTGAACTTTTTTATAAAGGAATTCGACCTGCTATCAATGTTGGACTTTCTGTCAGTCGTGTTGGAAGCGCTGCTCAGATCAAAGCGATGAAACAAGTCGCCGGGTCTTTGAAATTGGAACTCGCTCAGTATCGAGAAGTCGCAGCTTTTGCACAGTTTGGGTCGGATTTAGATGCTACTACTCAGCAGCTTTTAAATAGAGGAGCGCAGCTCACTGAGCTGCTTAAACAAAAACAATATGTTCCTATGCCCGCTGAGGAACAGGTTTGTGTTGTGTTCGCTGGTGTCAAAGGATTTTTAGATAACATCCAAACCAGCGAAATCGGTAAATTCGAGCAAAAATTCTTAGAACATCTTCGAAGCAGGAACCCTGAAGTCCTTGCAACGATTCGTAAAGAAGGAGTTTTATCAAAAGACACTGATGAAAAACTCAGAGCTATTCTCAAAGAGTTCATTCCAAGTGCTGGACTCCTGGCCAAGGCTTAAGTAAGAATAGATATAAATGGAATTGCAGATTCTCGAGTTCTTGAACGACAAAATCGCCTTTTTGGAAAAATTCAGCAGAGGAGAATTCGAAGTTAAGCCTGTTTTGATCGGCTTTATTTTCAGCTTCGTTCAGAGAGATTTGAAGGACAGGGTCGAGTTGTTTCGGGCCTTGAGAAGGATTCGGAATGAAGTCGGGGATTTGTATCAGATTGCTTATGCTATTGTTAAATGCTTGAAGTCTGCTGAGGCTTATTTGGAACAGTTTCAAAGTCAGGAGTTTTTGGATGAGTATTATGAAATCACTCGAGAATTGGCTTCGATGAAAATACCCAAAGCTTTAGAAGGAAAAGTTGCTGTTTTGTTTTGCAGCAACTGGATAAGACTAGCTGAAGTTTACGTTAAAACTGAAAACTTCACAAAAGTTTATAAGCTAGGTAAGAAAAACATTCGACTTTTCACCAGACTTCCAGTGATTTTAAGTGCAGAAATCGAGGAAGACATATCCGTAATAATCAGATACCTAGACGAAAGAAACGAATCAGAAATCCAATTAAGAATATCCAACATGCTACGATTTCTAAGATTTGATTCACAGATATCTTCAGATCATAAGATATTAAGCGATTTTCTATCATTCAGTATAATCACATTATTCAAAAACAGTTCAAACCTGGACCTAATCCAAGAAATCAACAAGAAAATCGAGGAAAACAACCAATATTTTGACGAGCTAAGTCGAATCGACATGAAAAACAGTTTTTCATTGCGAATAAAGCCAAACTATTCCCAGGTCCAGATGCCAAAGGCAGGATTGGTTCATCAGAAGGGAAAGGCCGAGTTAAACCAATACGAAAAAAAAGATGTGGTCGAATTCTACCCCAGCAAGCAAAACATTATAAAAATTCCAATAAAAGACTACTCTGAAAAATCCGCACATGTCGGGTACAACCCGAACCCTAAACCTATTATCAATCAATTCAAACCTCAGGCAAAAGAACCTTTTTTTAACAAAGTCGATGACGCTCCTAAGGAAATTTCGATTGGAAATAAAGACTTCGAACAAACTCTCAAAGATCTGATTCAGAGTTGTTTGGAACAGTCAAAAAAAAAAGCAATTGATAAAGAAGTGATTAACTCGATGTTTGAATCATATGAAAAAGAAGAAATCACCTTTTCGAAGCAGCTTCACAAGATCTTGAACGAAACAATAAATAACAGTTACAGTGAAGACAACTTCGAGTTCTGGGAAATGATCACAGATGTTTCAAAGTCTTTTCTTCAAGTAAGTGAAGTTTCTGAACTAATTGAAACTATCAATTCTAAAAATCATGAGAGAGGCCAAAGTGAGCAGGTTAGAAGAGGAAAGATGAATAGTCACCATTCTCCAATATCAAGAGAACGAGACTTTAAACCTAAAAATCAAGAGTATAGCCCTTGGAACCTAGAAGAAAAAAAAGAACTTAACCAGAATTTTTCACAAGAAAAACCAGTTCAAAAAAAAGAAATTCAAGAAAAAGAGGAAAATTTAAGAGATGCTTATAATCAGGATGAGAAAAAATCTGTTGATACTGGAATCAGTTGTGCTTATTACGGTGTCCTCAACCTTCAATGTAAAGATTTCTTGGAAAAAATTCGCTCACAAACTACTGAACTGGCTCAAATAAATGAACCTATTCAAAGGATGAAGGACTTGCTGAGGGAAAAGTCGCCTGGATCCAAGTTGAACTTAATTGGCTCTGCATACTCGGGGACTCATATAAAAGGAACTGAAGTTGACCTCAATTTTATTGACTTTTTGAATCCTAGCCCTTGTCAGTTGTTGAAGTCAGTGATTGGGGCTTTAAAGTTTATTGTTATTGAGGAATACTCCAATAGTATTACTTTTAATTTTGGAGAGATAAGATATTGTGTTTATATCAACCTTGAGTTTTATTATGAAACTTCTTTGTTGGTTAAAACTTATTGTGGACTGGATTCGAGGTTAAAAGACTTGGTCACTCTAGTAAAGTTCTGGGCACATAAACACGAAATCTATCACGGTCTCCTAACAGGTTTCCACATAACTCTACTCTGCATAACATTTTTACAGATGTGTCAACCACCCATTCTTCCCCTTCTACAACAAGGCGAGCACAATATCGAACCTTCAGGAGAAGTTGACATATGGTTCGAGCGTAACTCCGAGTTTTTCAGTACCAACACTTCCACCTTAGGAGAGATAATCGCATATTTTTTCCCTTACTTAGCAACTCTTTCAGACCTCTACACATGTTTTCCATCTTCAGGACAAGTTCTTCCAAATCCTTCCGACATGCTTCTTTCCTGTTGTTCTCTTTTCGGAAACACAGAAGTTTCAGCAGTGTTTAAAAGTTCTGAAAGTAGTTCATTTTTAAGAAAATCTTTGGAAGAAACAACAGAAAATCTATCAAATCAGGCTGATTTATATAAAATAATGAGAATTTAGGTAATAATAATGGAGAGCTTCTCGTTTTACCAAGAAATAACCTCTTGTTCTAGTGTGACTCACTGTGTGACGGGTTACTTCGCGTATCACTCTCAGCAGCTCTTATTATCTCGACATACTTCTTTAGAGCTTTATGAACTTGCTGTTCCTTTGAAGCTCGTTTGTAAGATGAATTTGCAGGGAGAGGTTCAGAGTTTAGCTGTTGTTAAACATTCTAATTATGAGAATGATTTGGTTGTTGTAGCTTTTAGAGAAGCTAAACTTGTTACTATGATTTATAATCAGAATTGCAATTCTTTTGAAGTACTTGCTTTGCATTCTTTTGAAAATGAAAAGGGACTTAAGGGAATTAATGTTTTAGCTGATCCTGATAGTCGATGTCTTGTTGGACAAATTGCTGGGAATAAGGTTTTTGTTGTGCCTACCAGAATCCAAGACAGAGTAATAGACGAGAACTACCCTTACTCCTTAATGGGCCACGACATCTTCAAACCTCTATTCACAATCGAAGTTCCAATCTACTGCCGAAGCATGGTATTAATAAAAGGCTACACAGACCCAATGCTAGCAGTTTTATACAGTCCAAAGCCTCTTCAATACCCCTTGGCCGTGAAATTTTTCAGTCTAAACCTAAAAAAAAAAGAGTCAAAAGAAGAAAAGTCAACAATCACCCTTCCAGATTCCTGTTGCCATACACTAGTAGCTCTTCACCACCCTTTAAACGGCATCTTAGTATTAAGTTCAATGATAATCTACTTCATCGGAGACAACCATCAAAATCAATTCACCCTTCAAAACTACAAACTTGACAACTGCGCCTACGAGTTCATCGACTCCCACAAGCTTCTTCTCCTTCTCTCCTCCGGCGACTTCATCATGCTCGGTTTGAACTACACAATGAAAGACAACATCGAGGTGCTCAACGACAGGACTGACTCAGTGGTCACTATTTTGCCTTTGGACTTTCCTCAACTCTTCTCAGCATATGAAGCTCGTTTGAAGTTTTGCAGTCCTTTTTTATTCGTCGGGTCAAAAATCCATGATTCTTTTTTATTTACTTTAAAACAATGCATCGTTGAAAAAGAATACTCTGAGGTGCAAGATGGGGTTTTGACTAGTTTAACTTACAAGAGAATTTCGTTTCTTATTGAAAAGTCAGATGAACTTACGGGAATCGCAGGAGCTATTAATTCTGCGTTGTTTACTCGTGAAGTCTCTGAAGGTGATAAGGTGAACGAGATCCTTGTTGCGAGTGGATATGGAAAAAATTCATATATTAGCAAAATTTCTCTTTATGTCGTTCCTGTCAAGTTTCAAGTGATTGACGAGGATTCTATGGAAGGTATCAATGAAATCAATGGACTTTTCTCTGTATCTGGCAAGGAATTCGACCGTTTTATAGTGATAAGCAAGACATATTCAACTGAAGTGTTGAAAGTTGATGAGCAAATCGAGGACTTCACAAGTAGCACTGATTTTTTTTCTCAGATTAAGACGATATCAGCAGGAAACCTGGGAAAAGACATGATTTATCAATGCTACATCAACGGTATCCGCCTGATGGACAATCAATGCAAGTTGATAAGAGACGTTTTCAAGCCGAGCATCTGGAAAGTTTCAGTCATCGGGAAAAAAGTTTCTATTTTATACCTGGACGGCTCTATCGAGAACTACCGGTTCAGACGAGAAAAAGACGATTTTTTGAATAGGATAAATGAAATGGCGACAAGTATTTCAACTTGCAAGCTGCTGCGCACACATATCTTGGCAATAGGAAAAGAAAACGGCGCACTTGACTTGTATTACATGTTGACTGGCACTAGGGTGTTGTCCTGTCCTCATGCCACTGAAGGCCCTGCTCTTCTGACAAATGAAAACACTTTAAACCTGCCGATAACTGACCCGAGTCAGAAGATTGAAGGACTTGCATCATCAGAAATTCCTTATATTGCAGACCTGCTGGTCTGCACCTTTAAAGACTTGATGGTCATTTGCATGAGTTTGTCAACAGGACAGATATTTTTATATAAAAGCTTCGAAACCTTCAAATTTACTCGAATTGTGACAAGTCTTTACCTCGGACCTTGTGATTTTAATCATGACCAGAAAACTTTTCATGTGTTAAGACAAGGAATTTTAGTTAGTCATTCTTTGAGAAATTTTATAATTGTTCCGAATTTGGAAAGAAAAACAGTTCATGTTCATCCTTATGGAAGAAAAGCGGAAATAATTTCTTGTTGTTGCTCTTTTAACCACCCTGACTGTGTGAATGGCTTTATGTTGAAGAAAAACTGTCATTTGGAGATCAGTAAATTTGAAGAAAACTTGGAAAATTCCATGAATCAGGAACTTTTAATGGTTCGGAAACGCTTTCAAGAGACTCCTAGACATATATTGTCGCATGATAGTTATATTATTGTTTCGTTTTTCTCTGATGTCGATGTTGTTCAGTATAGGGTTAAAGAATTTGTATTTGTTCCTGGAAGCGGGTTGTTTGAAATCAGTGAGGTCAAGGATTTCATGGAGGCTGAGGTCATTATGGCCATGTGCATCTGCAAGTTCAGTCGGAAAATCAAACCGCCTTATGATTATCTTGCTATTGCTACTGGAGTCATTGGAAATGAAGAGACTACATCTCAGGGAAGACTCTTGTTGTTTTCTTTTAATGAAGGAAGACTTGTTTTTGAAAAGTTGCATAAGGCTCCTGGGCTTAAAGGGTGTTGCTCGGCGTTGGCTTGTATTCATGATTATTTATTGGTTGGTGCAGGTCCAGAGCTAAAAATCTTCAACTTCGTAGATGAAGAAGGAATGGTTTACCTAGAGCCAGTAGCCTTTTACTACGGTTACACAATGTCGACAGGTCTAGACGTGAAAGGTCCTCTAGTTCTCTGCACCGACACTCTAAACCAGATGTACCTATTAGAATACGAAGAAGCCAGTAGCTGCAAGAATCTAAATCTAAAAGGTCAATATTTTCGTCAATTATTCCCATTATCAGTGAGTTTTCACGAGTCACGTCAAGTAGTTGCTGACAAGTTCAAAAACATTCACATTTTCATGAATCACGAAAATTCAGACAAAATCGAGAAAGTCGGAGACATTCATACAGGTCTAACGATTTTTAGCTTCTGTAATTGGGAAAATACTCTTCTTATGATAAGCCTTGAAGGCGCCATCAGTGCTCTTTCACTCAGTTATGAAGGAGTTTATCGAAAAGTCAATGCTTTGCTCAACTCGATGCATGAAAGCCTTCCGAATAGAGCTGGACTCAATCAGAGAGAATTTCGACTGTCATCGACGCAGGAAAGAGAAAGACAGAGGAAGAGTGTGTTGGATTTGAGCTATGTGATGAATTATTGTTACTTGTCTTTGCCCCTGCAGAATCTTATTGCAAGGAATAATGGAAATGTGCCTTTGCGTGTTTTGCTGGAATTGTCTGAACTTAATAGTTTATATAATTAGAGAAGGATTTTCAAGTTTATTATGATTAGAATAAAAAAGTTAAGAGAATAGTCATTAAAAGAATTCTAATCTATTAAAAATGTTGTATTTTCGCATATCTTCTGAATCTTGAAGGACTATAAATGAATCTTTCGAACAACTTTAGTTTTGAAGATAAGCCTCTGTCAATAATAGAAAAATCAGCACTTATCATGCGAAAATATTTCCACTGGCAATATCCACTAATAGTCAATTCGATATTTCATCAAAAAACACAACTTTCCTTCACTTAACATTCATTTCTTGGGTAAAGTGAAAGAGTCCACTTTCCAACAGGATCTCTTTACCTGAAAAAGTCTCTTTCAAAGAACTTCCAGTTTCCAGTCATTTCTGAGTTCAAACAGAACAACTCTGAAGGACAATTTTGCCGAATATACCCTCAACAGCCATCTAAATGAAGATTTGATCAGCCACTATGCTTGTAAAGGTTCATCAAAACATGTTTATTCCAAGTATCTCAAGATCTGTATCATGAAACTAAAAAAAATTAAAAATTTTTCATTTTGTGAAGTTTGTAGAAAAACTTTTCAATGAAATTCAAAACCACCAGAAAGTTTCTCTTTACACTGAAGAGTCTTTTCGCTTCTACCTTTTTTATAGCTTTTTGTATGTTTGGCGAATTTTTTGTTTTTTTGTTTTCAATAAACTGATTTAAGAATCGCCTGAAGGTGTAGTGATTATATCGGCTTGCACAATATTTGGAATCATCGGAGTACTTACTTGTTCTTAGCTGTTTCTAAGCGAGGATCTGCTTTTTTGTGAAGGATGTAGTGGAATGGAGGATTTTAACAAGAGATAATAAATAAAGAATGAAGTATCAGGGATTATAATGTTAAAGTATAGTTTTGTTGATAGTATTCCTTCTTACTTGACTTGCACTCTTTGTGGAAGTGTTTTTGACTCACCTGTTCGTATCAACTGTTCTCATACTTTTTGTAGGTCTTGTCTTTTTGTGTGGAATATGGAAAGCTCGAACTGTCCTCAATGTAAAAAAAAAATTGTTTCAGATCTTACGTCTCCTGATTTAGTAGCTTCTGGACTTGTTAACGATATTGAAGTTTTGTGCAATAATACGGGATGTGAATGGAAAGGAAAACTAGAGAGCTTTTCAGAGCATCCATGCAATTTCAATATTTCAAATACTTAGTAGCCCTTATTAAACAAAACTTTCCACATCTCAATCCTGATCCCTTCCCAAATCCCATCCCGAACCTCTTTAAATAAATGGCTGACCTCCCCGAACCTTTACTAAAAGTTCTCGACCATTATAAAAAACCCCAGAATACTCAGACTCAAAACTCATGAGCCTATCACTTCGTCATCTGCCCTCATTACGTTCAAAAGTATTAAAATTACTTCTATCATAAATTCTAAACACATGTATTCCGATTCCCACATCTGGGCGGGTATCACAATAACTTTACCCTACAAAAGTACCGAGGTAGAAATCTATCTATCAGTCCTTCTGATAATGCACCTGATAAAAGAAAGCAAATTAAAAGAATGCGAAGATTTGATCCTTCATCATTTAAACAAGCAATCCAACCGCAACACCCAGCCACTGATTCCAAGCTTTTTTACTACCTGGGGCTTATTTTCGAGCTGAAAGCCGACTAAAACATCTCTTTTTTTAAAGCACTACAGAGCGAGTTGCTTGAAACACGATACCAGTTCTCAATCAGTTCTCATCAATGTGATCCTCTGCTTTTACCTCCTAATAAACAAGGTTCGACTCGCCAAAAACTTTTAAGAAAAACCGGCTTTCCTGAAAACGCGAGTTATACAGAAATCGCTTGAAATCAGTTCTACCTCGAAAAGATCAAAGCCTTGACGCTGAATTATAACGAAGCTCATAGTCATTAGTACAAGCTTCTCAAAAAGCACCTGAAAATGGAGCTGAAGGGTTAAAACTTGCTGTTGAAAAAATGAGGATTCTTGTTGAGTCACTCATGGGGATTGTCTCTGCAAGGAAAAGTTTACTTGAAGTGAAAGGAGTTGAGAATATGTTGACTTGATTCGAGTTCAGAAGGCGAACTTGAAAGTTTTGAGTTGATTTTAGAGAAGAATAAAGAAGTTTATATTCAGGATATGAATTATTCTTTAGTTATTCGGATTTGACATATTGTCATCAAGTCTGGGCTTAAAAGGATCAATCTTGAATATTCAGTTATTTCGATTCATGATGTCGCGGTTAAATTGGGACTTAAGGAGAATGATACTGAGTTAATTGTCGCGAAAGATATTAGAGATGGAGTCATTGAAGCAGTTATTGACCATGAAAACAAAGTTCTTCAGTCGAAAGTGCTTAAAGATGTTTATATGACTAATGAACCTCAAGGTTGCTATAGAAGAGAATTGGGTTTTACATTGGACTTAGGAATGAGACTGTCAGAACTCTTCAGTTCCTTTAGAGCAAGAATGAAGCGGAAGTTAAGGAAAGTAATGATGAGATTGAATTTAATTTGCTTAGTGATTATTATGATTTTTAGATAGAGTTTAGGTTATTTGGGATTGAAGATCTTTCAAGGGAATCTCAGTGGGCTTGCACCTAAATATCTTATAAACTATAAAATTTTTATCATAACATACTATTCTCAATATTTTTACTAATTTGCTGAACATCTATTAAAAGTTTCTGCTTAAAAGTCTTCTCAGGTCTGATCTTGGAACTAACTGGCAGACAATTAATAGCTATCCATATTTACAATGAAAGAAATACAATCTGAGTCAAAGCTCAGGAAGAAAGTATCTCTTAGTGCAAGACCTCGTTCTTACCCCAAGGAAGAAGATGTAAAAAAGCGACCTGTAACATCCGAGGACCTCGAAAAAATGAAGTCTTTGGACTACCTACTTGAATCAATAATACTTCAAATCGACCCATTCACAATCTCATCATCTGACCAGTTATCAATATCTTCCTCCTTATCAAACTACCTTTCCCCTCAAGACCCGTTAACCCAAGAACTAATCAAAGAGTTCATCCTCGACCCCCAAAAGCAAAAAAAAAGTAATTCCCAATCAGAGTTTTCTGAATGTAAAAAGAAATTCGACCTGATTTCAAACCGAGAAGACCCAGATCAAAATTCACTTAGCGCATCAAGATTTCAGTTATACTCCTCATCAATTCCTCTATCATCATCAGTGCAAGAAAAAATCGATTTCCTGAAATCAATTCCACAAGCAAGTTCATCACTTTCACGTAAACAAGTCCTAAGAAGTGCTTTAAATTTCAAGTCAGATTCAGGGTCATTAACTCCAACGACTTCTTCAAAGTCATTAATCGATCAAGTGCTTAAAGAAGACCCAAGTCCAAGTCTTTCTCTTTCAAATAATGAAAAGTTGGTCCTTCTTCGGTCGATTTCAAAGTTCATGTGTGACTGGGAAAAGATTGAAAAAGAGTTCAAAGATAAACCAGTTTCAGTTGACCAATTGAAAAAAATATGGAGATGCTTAAAGGTTTCAATGAAAGAAGAAGTCGCTGAACTAAAAAAAAAAGTTCCAAACTTTCATTATATTAAATGGCTCAGAGCTGCTGTTAAAAAACTTGACTCGAATCATGGGAAAAAAAACAAAAATAAAGTCGTTGGGTGTTCCAGTCTTAAGCCGAGGGAACAGAGGATTGACATGCTTAGTATCATGGCTGAAGCTGAGGATTCTAAAAGGTTCGGAATTGAAAGTTCTTCATTTTTAAACTTTACTGCTTCTAGTTCTTTTAAAGCTTTTGGAACTGACGAGTTGTAGCTGGACTTGGAATGGATGTTTATGCAGATAGGCTTGAATAATGTTAATTCATTTAGTTAAAGTGGAATAGATGTGTTTAGGGATTTTCTTCTGGATCGGATTTTCGCTGGAATCGGAGGAAGTAGTCTTCTAGGAATTTACTGTGCTTGAAGTTTGCTACGTCTTGGTTGAAAGGGACCACGTAATCTTCATACAAGTCAGTCTCCACATAATGTGCAAGTAGTCCTCTCAAGATGATTTCCGCTTCAATCTTAGTAATCGACCCATCAACCAAGTCTCCTCGAATCAAAAAAATCCCTTTACTTCTCTCAAACTCATCAAAAATCCTAACAACAAAACTTGGATCATTTTCAAAAATTTGTCCAATATTTCCAAACATAGAGTGAAAAGTGATGATTTTCGGTGAATATAAAGCGGAATAAACAAAAAAGTACTCAGGATTCCTCAAAATAGGCTGCATAAACAATCCATTTTCTTCCAATCTCTCCATAAACAACGAATGTTTATTCCTATTCATCGCAATCGAAACACTACGAGAAAGAGATCCATGAAAAGTATTCCAAATATCAACAATTTCTTTCGCACTCTTTCTATTCATTTGGTCCACCTTTAAAATCGTTTTCAACTCAGCAGTAAAAACTTTTTTAAAGCCTTTTCCAATCTTCATTATTTATAAGACTTTAAAAATAATCCAAAAACTCATAACTTTCTTCCCCAGGTTCCTCATCAACAATATTCACTTTTCTTCCTTCATAATAGTTCTCCATGACCCTTTGAACATATTCAACCTGTTCATTTTCCGAGACCCTGCAAAATTCCCCTACCCACTTGAAGCAAGTATCTGGAGTGCAAAGACAAAGAAAAGCATTTTCCATGAGTTCATCATCTTCAAAGACCCCAAGTCCAACATTTTCAGGATAAACAAAAAGTTTCGGTTTAAGTTCAAACTTTTCTTCCTCAACATTATTCTGTAGTTCCTGAGGTTCTTCATCAACAGCATGTTTCAAGTCAACAAACCACGAGTCCCAATTTTCATTTTCACCGGCTTCGCCTTCAGAGTTATTCCAAATGTTCCAAAAGTCTTCAGTTTCTTGGCCTTCATTGATTTCTATGAAGTTTTTAGAGGCTCCTTCATAAGCGACGAGGTTGTTGATGTGTTTCAAGGCGCATTGCAAGTACCTGTCTTTGTTGCATTGATTGATGCAGGAACCGATCCAAAGGAAGGTCTGGGTCTTCGTCTGGATTATGAAAATTCCTCGCTTGTCGAGAGTGATGTAGTTTCGGTCTTCGTATAAAGATTGGGTTAGAAGACGCGGGACTATTGTGTTTGGCTGTTCTTTGCTGTGAGAACCTATCGCGAAGACACGCACGGATATTGGAACTGACTCGAAACCTTCACAGAGACGTTTGAACCACCAGATTAATTGAACTTGGAAACCAGTGTTTGGACTGCAGATACCTCTTTTACTTTTGGCCTCGTCGAAAACCTGCTCGAATGGACGGCTTTGGCTGAAAATTATGTATGCTAGGCACACAGTGACTGACCTCGACACACCCTGCATACAATGAACCAATACTTTCCCTCCACTTCTCTTAGCCTGATTAATAAAGTCAATACACCTATAAAAAACGCACTCAATACTTTCCGTTTTCGAGTCCTTCAAGAAAAAGTGCAGATACTCAAAGTCATCCGGATAATAATTCCTACAAACATTCGCCGCACAATTAATAACATGAGTGATTCCATTTTCCTTAAGTTTCTTAAAATCCCTTGCAATGACATCACTAGAAACAAAAAGACCTGCATCAAGTTCCGAGATGACTTCAGTATAATACTGAAGTTTCAAATCTTTTCTATTAGTCTCACGAATATCAAAATTTTCTTCTAAAGAGTCCAGTTCATTTTTAGTTAAATTCTGGAGTTGAATCCTTTCCTGTTCCCTGGTCTTAAGTCCTGTAAGAGCCAGGTTATTTAATTTTGGTTTCAAATCAGGTTTATCCTTAAGCACAATATTCAACTTCGGTACCGGCTTTTCTTCAGAGACTTGCACAAATACTGGCATTTCAGAAGACTTCAAGAAGTATTCTTTAAATCTCGGAAAAAGTGGTTTACTCGCAGGACTCGGCGCAGGGTTCTCAGGCCAAAGCCATTGAAGAAGAAAAACAGGACAATCTGGTCTTTTGTTGACACTTTTATCAAATTTAAATGCGGAGTCAAGGGTTAAGACTTCGCCATTAGTCACTTTTTTATTAACCACGAAGCCTCCCATGAAGAGGTTCTGAAGCATCAAAGACCTTCCTTTTACCAGAGCTTTGTCTAGTTCAAAGCCTTTTGTGAGTGCAAAGGCCTTAAGAAGCGCGCCGGCACTACGGCCGTTCCACACGAAGAGCATATAATGAACTTCGTTGTCACTGGGCTCGCGCTTCGACAGCAGCACCGTGTCGAGTACTCCTGAATCATCGCTGGTGAAGATGTTTTCAAGTCCTCTTGGCGTCAGATTTGAGAGGGTTTCAAGCATGGCCCACATCGTGTGCGGGTAGTCAACAAACTTTGAGTCTGAATCGCGCTTATATATGAGAAGGACTAAGTAACATTCTTTACTTTTGAAGGACTGAGGCTCTGATAAGTTCAGACCTTTTGATTGCATTTGACCGGAGTCTTCATAAAACCGCCAAAGCTTCAGGTGATGAGAGTAAGAGGCTGTTACTAGACAGGGCTTTAAGGAACATTGACTCATCCAGGTTAGGTCTTCTAGACTGCTTTGTTGCTTGTCGATGCTGATTTGACTTCCCATGAATTATTAGCAAGTATGGAATGTTGAGGGTTTTTTTATGGAGAATTTTAAACGGGTTTTAGAAGGTTGGTCGGGGTTTAGGTTTGGAGAATTTTGGGGAGTTTTTGGTGAGGAAATGATTTAGGATTTTTTTAGGATTTGGTATTTTAGGGATTTTTTATGGTGGTCGAGGATCTGTGTTTTATTGGGATTTTTTAGTTTTTCTCAATGTTGGCCAAGATTGTTATATGTTGCCAAGCTGATATTTGTTTCAATTAAATTATATTTGCTGATATTGAGCCTTATATCATTAAAGTTATTATATTTATTTTGATAGTTCAATCTCACCAACCACTATATGATCACTTTATTTAAAGTTTATTCAAAAACTACAATCGAATCTAAATTTGTTTTTATTTGTTGATTTAAGATATAGCTTATCAAGAATATATCTAATATCCTCATCATTTCACTCTACATAATAATTTCTGAATCATTTTTCCATAATGCATTTCAAATTGAACTATCTGAATACATCATCATTCAAAGATTCATTATTAACGGAAAATTTTTCAAAGATAACTAAATCTTATTAAACAGTTTAAAAACTTTATTTCTTTTTCATCATCTATCTAATCTCATTCTTTTATTCCACTCTACTTCAACCAAACCTTCCATAAATTAACTCGAATCTAGACAAGTTTTAAAAATTCTCTTTCGAAGCTAATAAGCAAACCTTTTTTACCTTCCCAGTGTTTATTTTTAGTAAAAATCTTGAGTAGCTTAAAAATTTCAGGAGCCTTGTCTCGAGCGTCTCTTGACATTTCGAAAGGTGAATAGTAATTTGAACTTCTTGAAGAAATATCAACATCAGCACCAAGATGGATCAAATACTGGGCCAGGTCGTATTTTTCGTCGTTTCCTTCTACTGTGATCAAGCCAAGTGGTGTCCAGCCATTGATATCGATTGAGTCGACATTTGCGTTTAGCTCCTTTACAAGGTATCTAACAAGTTCCTTGTTGTTTGTCCGAACTGCAAAGTGAAGTGCTGTTTTAAGGCATGTAGTTAGTGGGTTGTTCACTGATAAGGGGTCGAGAAGAGTTTTGATTTTGGATAGGTCATTTTGGTAAATTGCATGTAAAAGCTCAACTTGCATTATAATATATACGATTTTACAGGAAGTTAGCTGTTTAGCATGAATTTGAATTTATTTATTATCAACCTTTAAAGCTAAGGTGCAATTTGAATAAATTATATCTAATTTAATTCATAATCATAAATAATTTCCAGGTTAATGCACTATTACAGTTGAATCTTGGTAACAATAGTAATTGAAATGAGTTTTTAGATATTATCTTTCAATTTGTTGAATCGATTGATATTATCGTCGATTAATCAGTATAATATGAATCCTTCATTGTTTTGGATAATATATATTTTAATTATCACAGTTTCAATTCAACTATCTCAATAGGAATTTAATCAGTTGAATAATGACTGCAAAGGTATATTGATTGTATCATATTTGGGCCTATAGATTCAAATTAAACTAAGAACACTTAAGACCTTCCAAATAAAGTTTCCAACAATAATTTATATAATTATTGAAATAGGAGAAAAGTTTAATGGAGGTGAGTGAATAGTTGTTTTAAAGGATTAAGAGAATTAGGAAATTGTAAATTTAATGAATGATACTTCAAGTTGAATCTTTCAGAGTTTAAGAGGAAATCCTTATCAGAAGAAACTAAGACTTTAATCTAAGAATCGAATTATCAATTTGGAAATGGTATTGTGAATTTAGAATAACTAGCCAGGTCTATTTAGAATCTAGTATGAAATAATAGTTGTGCTAATGAATTAGAAGAGTTTTATGAAAATAAAATATATATTAATTTATTTGAGTTATAGTTATATCATTTTTTAACAAAGGCGAAAGGCTTATTTATGATTAGTTTTTATTTAGAATCGAGAAGAATTTATAGTTTATTAAGAATATAGATAACTTACATTTTTAATTAAGAAATTAGAGCTTATTTTGATAGTGTTAACTCTAATTCAATCCTTTATACTATAATAGAATTGCTATTATCATCAACTGCTTTAAATTCTTATATTAGATTAAATCCTAAACAAGCTAATTAAATCCCTTACATTGTTTCAGAGATACAACTTTCATAATTAATATTGAATCTCATGCGTCCTGCAGCAGCAGTATCAATAATATTAATCAATTGAATATTTTCGTCCTTTTTCTTTCTCCTAATAAATCTTTTATAAACCAAAAAGACCACAATCAAGACAATAACAAAAACCACCAATACAGCAACAACCGCAATAACAATAACATTATGAGAAAAATTTGTAGAACTTTCACTATACTTCGTTTGTGTGATAATCACGAGAAACTCACTAGAATTCTTAGAAGTTCTAGAATTCGAATATCCAATCTTCATTCTAAAGTGACTTGTTCCATATTTTTTAACCATTTTTTCATATTGACTTAAACTCAAAGCCTGAATCACAAGACTTGGTTTTGAAATATTAAAGATATACATACTTGCATTAGTAGCTCCAATAGATGTAAAGGTATTTTCATTTAAAAACCTGGTTTTAGCAGAGATATAGTCTTCATTATAATAAAAATCAATGAATTTTAAATAGCTGCTGTACATTGAAGAGAGTAGGTCAACGATTCTCAGCTGATAAATCGAATTATTCATTGATTTATAATAAACTGACAGATATCTCGGCTGATAGTAATTGGAACATGTGATAAGTGACCCCGGCAAGTTAAAATTTTCCTGATAAAACGGTTTATAGCTAAACTGATACGAAAGACTGTTATGGAAGTGGATGTAATAAGAATGAATGTAAGTCAAGTTACTCAAAGAATACAACATCGACCCACAGACTCCAACAGAAAAAATCGTCTCAGATGTAAACTCGACTCCTTTCATCAAACTAATCTTTCCATCTTCAATCAAAACATTCCAAATCCCATAGAATATATCGCTAACAAATAAATAAACAGACCCTTTGCAATTTTGAGATGATTTAAAAGTTCCATCTGCTGAACTGATCAGCATCGCTTTCAGGTTCATGCTGCTGAAGTTAATTATCGTGAGTGGTTCAAAGGTAACTGTTTCTTGCCATTTTCCTGAATAAACTACAAGATTATTGTTTATCGGGTAGTAAGGGTCATAAGGGATGTCGATGAAAAGAATGATGAAACAGGAGCTGCTTGAAGGAATCACGTTTATCCAACTTATCTTGTGATCGACCCCGAACTTAAAGGAATTTATTATTGTAAAAGAATTGAAATCGAAAATAATAAAAATAAAATATTTGGCTAGTGCTTCATAGGAAAAAATGGACTCTTTGGAATATGTGAAATAGGTTTTTGTTTCGGTGCAGTCTAAGACAAATAAGGATTCTGAGGATTTTGTTGATATGTAGTTTATTGTGCTGCAGTAACCTGAAGAGTTAAAATAGTTGGAGGATGGAATTTTTGAATGGAAGGTGAAGGAATTTGAGACTGTTTCGACAGATAAAAGATAAATGTTTATAGAGTCGGGTAAAAGAACTAGAAAGATGTTTTTATCTCTTATTATATCATGGTCGATAAACTCATTTTCTGGTTCGTTGTAAGTTATATTTGAAATTCCATTGTTTATGATTATTGGAAAGTCAGGATCTTGCACAAGTGAATCATTTACATAAAGCACACTAGAAATATCAAATCCTCTAAACTTCTTTTCAAGTGAGTAATAATAAGCAAAATTGTACTCATTAACAATTTCTTTATTTTCTAACTCATCATCTTCAAAAAAAATTTCAAATGAATAAATAATCAATTCAATATTCGAGTATATCTCTTCGAATGAATCAGAACCATTAACTTTAGCTTTGAGCTGAAGGTTAACAACCCCATTTTCTTCTTTTTCGTAATTCAAAGACTTTATATTTAGCTGATATGAATTTCTGCATTCAAATTGGCATTCATAAAAATAAACATCAGCTTTATTTTCACATAAAATCAAGACAGAATCAGTTGAAGTTAAAAGATTGCATGACCCTATGTGAACTTTTCCTATGAAACTTTGAACTATAGGATTAATTAAAACAAAAACGTAAAGAAAATCATCAATTTTTAAATAAAGTGTTTGGAAGATGTTTGAAGCTGCTGAAGCCTTTCCTGGTAAAAGGATTGTATTGATTAACATTAGTGAATCGTCGTAAACTAGAATGGAGTTACTTATGGCGAAGATTAAATTATCACATGATAAGATAAATTGTGAATTTGCTGGAATTGATATTTTTTCGATAAAATCGCCATTATAAATGAACTTGTATAGCGTTTTTGTAGTAAGGATATATAATATCTCGACATCATTTAGTACACTTAAAGCCATAGTTATATCAATAATTTTCTCTCCATTAGTTATATCCTTTAAAGTATAATTTGTTGGTCTTTCTGCATTTTTATAAACTTGTAGCATAGTATCATTAGCACAAAAGGTATAATCAAAAAGCGATTTGAACAAATCCGAACAGTTATATAAAATAGTTTGATTGATAATTATTGAATTATCCACAAAGTCATAAAATATAATATTATTTTCATAGAGTATTTGCAAAGTTGACCCCCCTGTTATATTAATCGGATCTGTTTGATTAATAACAATCTCTTCATTTTTATACACTCCTTGTGAATCTAATAAATAAAGTCCTTTTTCATACAATCCATATGAGTAATTTCTACTCAAATTCATACTAATAAGATCACTTAAATAAGCATATTGAGGTACAATATCAAAATCAATAATATTTTCATCAGGTTTCACAATTTCAACACTTAAGTTCCAACCAGCCACAATTTTAAACAAGTCAAAATAAATGGGTTGTTGAAGAGAGTCCAAGTAATTGATAAAAGTATTATTTTTGCTTGTTTTTCGATAATAATTAACCAAATTTACCTGATTATTATCATCAATAATCTCAAGAATTAAAGTACTGCAAACTTTTGAAGATTTATCCTCTGCAGTGATTTCGAATGTGTCAGCATGACTGGTCGATATCAAAAAAATAGGCTCCTCGAATAAAAGGTTTAATAGTTCTAACTGGGTTGAATTCGATATGATTACATAATACTCATCTATTCCGGAAATAATGTTTATTGTATTGTTGTTTGAATCAAAGGGAATCGAGGATACCGCTCTTATTGAATTTATACTAAATGTATATATTCTTAGCTCCTTCCAGATGTTTGAGTAAAGGAATAGGTGAGGATTTAGAATCGAAATTGAAGCTTCTTCAGGAATTTCAAGTCGAAAAAAAATACTTATTTCTGTGGGTTCATAGTTGAATGTTGCTATTCCTTCAGTGGTTATTATTCCAAAGTTCGTTAGAGTGTAAAACTTTTTAGGGTTGGGTATTTGGAATTTTAGTGGAGTGCCTATTAATTCCATTGAAATCTTTGTATTTTGGATGTATAGTCCACTATTCATCTTGAAAATAATCAAGTTTTTTGTTTGGTCGATAAGGTAAATGTGGTCATAGACTATCATCATATCAACTATTTCAAGAGGAACAATATCAGTCGAGTTATCTCTAAAAAAGCTACAAATTTGCTGTGTAATAAAAACACTATTATAATTATAATGTCCTACAAAAATCATAGATTTCCCATATAAAGTTCCCCAAAAGTAAGGAAATGTCAAGTCTTGAACAACAACTTTCAAGTTTTCGACATATCTCAAGTCCCAAATTTTTACTCTATGATAAAATCTCCTTAGTGGCAAATATAAGCATAACATTTCATTAACACTAATATTTTTTCCATTAACATTTTCAATCCCATTGATGATAAGGAAAAAGTCAGGAAGATTGACTCCACCTCCGATAATTTTCGCATCAATCAAAGAAGTAGTGATATTATCTCCGATATGATAAGGATTTACTTCAACTAAATCAAATAAATAGATGAAGTACTCAAGACCTTTAGCTATCAAGAACTGGCAACTTTCTCTTTGGATATAAGAGTGAATTACTTTTCCATCTATTTTCGTTGCCTGAGAGTATATGAAAGTGTTTAAAGAGGATAGTGAGTAGTTATTTGATAGGTATATAGTTTCTCCTTCGCTTGATTTGATCGAATAGTTTAAGAATGAGCCTTGGAAATAATCATAAAAGTCCAAAGTTACACTCTCGTTTATATTGACGTACATTGTTCCGAATTCTTTCAATAAATCTGCTGCTTGACATGGAAGGACTGAAAGAAAAAGATATAACAATAGCTTTTGCATTTATAGTGTGAGGATTGGTTTAATAAATTTATAATTTGGAAAGTTTTATAGGCATCTCTAAATATATTGAAATGCAAGAGCTAGATATCCCAGTGTTGAATTAATATTTTGATTTATATATATTATTCATTAAAATTCTTCCAAATAAACACTTTAAAGTACAATTTTTTTAAATTGAATAGCTTGTTTAGACTTTCAACTATCTGTCAAAGCTTCAGAATGAATTATTCTGATTATTGTAAATATTGGGTATTATATAACTTAACTTGATCATTCCTTTCAATCAACACTACCTCAAAGTGAAATCCCTAATAATTAAAACCACAATTAAATAAAGCCACTATATCTCACACATAAAAAGAGATCCTAAACCCTAAACCAATAACCAATTCAAAAACTCCAACATTTAAATCCACTCCACCCATCCAAAACCAAAAATAAAAAAACCTCCATCCAATCAATCAAAATTCCTAAAAATTCTCATCCATCATCCCAATAATCAAAAAATGAGAAGTGGTCTTTACTCAAACTCAATCCAACTCGATTCCATGATATCAGAGAAGCTAAACGACATCTCATCAATTCAAGACCTAAGTTCGATGTCATCAAATCAGCTAAAAAGCGAGATAAACGCATTACGTTACTTGTTATATCTCGCCAATCAAGACAGACTGGTAAGACTTAATCAGGCTTTGCGCAATCGTTTATTGAATTCAATCTCGATGACGAACAGCATTTCAGAAAAGGAATCAATTCAAAAGTCAGCGAGTAAAGAATTCGACTATTCTAACTACCAGTTGGCTTTATATGAAAATACTGGAAATGCTTCTGATATTCACACAGTTGTCAATACCAGCTTGTTTCCTTACTCTTGTGAAAACACTGAAAGAGAGTTCTCGCCTTTCTCAGGCTCACCTGCTGTTTCACCCAGAGGAGTCGCTGAAAGTGTCCCTACTGCGGTTCTTACTACTGAAATATCTAAGGTTAAAGCAAAGGGAGTTGAAAACTCCCTGCCGCTTAAGTATTTGAGACAACTTCAGGGAGATGATGATGAAATTCCTTGGGGGTTCACAGATATGCATAGTAGAGACGATTCAGTTAACTTCTGAAGGTAATTTATGATATTTTATAAACCATCAGCCAAACTTGATCCTCCGAAAGCCAACCCCTAAAACACTAAACCTAATCCTTACCCTTCCTTACCCCTCCCAAACCTTCCCCAATTCCATCCACCAAATAAAACTTAAAATTACTAAGAACCCGGGCACTGTTTTTCACGATCAGTAAGAGGTGCATAGCAGACATTGAAACAATTGGCATAATCCATACTTCCATCCATTTTTTTCCTTCCAACAGTGATATGCTGAACACTCGAAATCTGTCCGACAGGAGCAATGATGACTCCTCCAAATGCAAGTTGATTGATCAATGCCTTAGGAATCTCAGGGGTAGAAGCTCCAACATGAATAACATCAAAAGGTGCGAATTCAGGTAAACCATTCCTTCCATCACCATGAACCATTCGAATAGAAATATTTTCCCCATTGACAAGTTCAGGATTAGAATTGTTGATATTTTCAATAGCGATGTTGATGAGTTCTTCAATGTGGTCCAAGCCGAAGACACTTCCACTGCCGATCATCTTCGCAAGGCAAAGCGTGAGGTACCCGCTGCCAGACCCCACGTCTAAAACCTTTATGCCCGGCTTGAGGTAGTCTTCGAGAAGTCGTAAAGTGTGGGCATGCATGTGGGGAGCTGATATCGTCGTCGAGTAACCAATCTTCTGTGGACGGTCCTCGTATGGACGTGATTCTTTAGGCATGAATAGCTTTCGGTCTGTTGACTCGAGAATTGAACGGATTTTTGAAGACATCTCGATACCGTCATCTAGAAGTTGTTGAACGAGATCTAATTGCTCCCTGCTTATTGACTCTGATATTGAAGAAGGTGGGCAAAGGGAAAGTTTTAAAGAGTCTTCGAATTTTTTTTGGATTGGGAGATTTGGGTCAGGTTGGTTTGGAGGAGTAGGGGATTCTAGTGGGAGTAGGGATATCAGGATTTCTTTTGGGTTTATTTGGATTTTGAAATCGACCTCTGAGAGGGTTGTGATTAGGTCTGTTATTTCGGGTTGTTTTGTTTCGAATGAAAGGTCTATCTGGTTAGTTTCTTGGTAGGCTTTATACCTGGCAGAGCTTGCTAGTTTTCCAATTTTCTTTTTGGTTTGATTAAATTCTTGGATAGTTTTTTGATTTCTGATAATAACTTCATCACACTCCTCCACAACTTTTTGTATTTTTCTTGCCACTGAGTTGAATTTCCCGTTTAAGTCGCTTATGAACTCTTTTCTCTTATTATTGATCATGTCAACAATTACATCAAAACTTTTATTAATATTCTCCAGTTCATTATTCTTTTTCACCTCCATAATTTCAAAAAATTTTGAGACCTGTTCCCTTTCTTTTTGCGATCTTTCTAAATTCATCTTAGCAGTATCAACTTTAGAAGCTAGGTCCTTATCAGTTCCTAAAGTGATGACTTCATCATCAATATTGTAGAAATCATGAAATTTATGCATAGTGACACATTTTAGACAGAAAGGCGAGTTGTCTGTTAAACAAAAGAAAATCGATTCAAATCCTGGATGACCCGAGCAAGGAACAGTAGGACCAGCGTTAGTATTAGTAAGATACTGACACACGATGATGTTTCTTTTCATAATTGACATCTCACGGTAGTCCAGACCTCTGCATAACGGGCAATGAAGGGCTCCCATTCGTCTTTCTGAGCTTTGGATGCAACTGGAGCACAAGGTGTGCCCACAGTGGAGAATCAAAGGCACTTGGTGAATTGAGTTGAAGTCATGGAAGCATATCGGGCAGGATAGAGACTCCATTTATACTATTATTGATTTTTGGATTAGATGATGTTGGGTTATCTGGTATTTAGGTTCTTGATACCCGAGTACTTCTGGAGGTTTGATTTAAACATTTGAAGCTTTACCACCCTAGGGTGCATATCAATAGGAATAGTTTTCGATTTTTTTTTAAAAATTTTTTTATATGCTAAGACAGTGATAAAAATAATAAGCGGTATAAATACTCCTGGAATTAGTAAATAGTAATAATTGAATATATTTTTATTTTTGCTATTTGATTGAAATCTCTGAGGACCAGATCTAATCAAAATGATGGGTGAAGAATTGATTGTGTTACCTAAATGCTGAAGTTGGATAACCATTTCAAATTCATTTTTCGAGTATTTTTTTATCATGTTTGAGTAGTTCTTTTTGCTCATAACCGGAAATAAAAGTGTTGCTGGACTAAGAAAAAGAACTGACATTGCCAGGTTATTGTTATTTAAATAGATCAAAAAACTATCATTGAGGAAAAGACTTTTGGTCTTTTTAATCAAACAGTCTGTGCAGTAAATATCAATATCTGACATAACTGATGAATTAAAAGTCGACTTCCAACTAATTATTCGTAGTTTATAGTGAGAATTTGATGTCGAATTCTTTAGTAAATAGCTGGTGTATGAAGGGAAGTAATAGTTGGAGCAGGAGATTGATGAACTGATCCCTGAAAACTCATCAAGAGGACTTGCAGGGTGAGTATTGTAAAGTTGTAAATATATGTCCTCTATTGAAAATGTTACAAAGTAAGTCTTTGATGTTGTCACGAACAATAAAGTTCCACAAACTGATACAGAAGTTGGAGTATCTTGGTAAAAAGGGACATTTTGGATAATTGAAACTTGGAAATTATTTACTTTCAATACCCTTATTCCGAAATAAGCATCAGCTGCGTAAAGAATGATAACTTCTTGGTTATATAGTTCAGTTGCCTGCTGGTAAATTCCGGCAATACTATGCGCAAAGAACTTCGGCAGCATCAATGAGTAAAAATCAATACAATTATATAGCGTTAAGAAATAAGCTCCAGGGTGAAACCAAACCCCTTTATACAAATAAATATAATTATTTCTGACCCCGATTATAGGAGTTCCAATGACTATCAAGAAGTGTTTCAAATCAGCATTAATAACCTGTACAAAGCTGACATTATAACTGATTTCACAAGAAAGAGACAAATCAATAGTATGATTAACCAAGTCATACTGAAACAACACGATATTTGTCGAAGATTCATTAACTTGCAAAACCTGCCCATCATAATAATCTTCATACAAAAAGTACTCCGAACAAATACTAACAAATAAACAATGATCATTAGTTCTCGAAACCTGCTGAATATATTGACAAGTCCCATTAAAAATCTCAGTAATATAAAAAAAATACGAAGGACTCAAATTCTTAACATGAGAAAAGTTAAATCCTTGAATTTTATCAAAAACCAGCAACTTTTCAATTGTCAAGACTAAAACAAGGTCTGATTGTTCAACAATAACAAAGTCAAGAATCGTCTCTGATGATTTAAACTCATTCGTTTTCGTCACTCGGTCAATCATTATAACTGGAGAGGTCAAGATCTCAGAAGGGTCGCTGAGGTTGACTTTCTGATTATTGATAAGAAGGGTAGAATTAAGATTATAACCATTTATCAGGTACTCCAGTGAAACTGAACTTTGCTCGTTGTAAGCGATTCCTAATGTTTTTGGGTAACTTTCTGGGTCAAAAAAAGTAGCTGCTGCGTAAGTGAAGATTTGGAATGTCAAGTCGAGTGTCACCTGGGAAGACTTTGATTTGATCATCACTGGAACTTTCATTTCGTAGTTGCCTTGATTTACTGATGAAATGTTGGAAAGTGTAAAGTAAACAATACTTGGACTTAAACATGTTGGAGGACATGTTGTTCGGATTAGTTCAATTGTGAAAGGGCAGAGAAGGAGGTAGAAATTGAACTGGTATCCTGACATTAGGCAGTCTGAGGTTGATATGGTTAATGGATTTTCTCCGATTTCAGGAGCCTCGATGTCATAAACTAGGATTTGTTTGTCATATTGTAAAGAAAGGATGTTTATTACCATTTTCACACTCAAATAATTCGGATCTATTTTTATTTGCTTTATCTGCATTGTCATCATTAGGTCGTAAACACTGAGATATTCACCTCCCAAAATGCAAACTATTCTAGAATATGCGAAAACTCGATGAGCTTCAACATATAATTGATTTACTTTTACTAGTTCTTGATCGTTTAGCTCAAAGGTTATAATAGAATTTTTGGTTAATACAAACACATAAAAAAAGTTAAAATACGGACTTTGTGTAATTGTAAAATCAATGATCGTTTCATTAATAATTGAATACTGGCTGAAACTTGTAAAACTTGTGATCAAAAACAAGTTATTTTGAGAAGCGCACATAACAAGTTCATCAACAATCCGAAGATAGAGACAATTATCAGGCAATATAAGTATCGTTGAATTTTCGATAAACCCAGAATAAAAAAGTAAAAATCCTGGATAAAGAATAACTATTTCCTTACTAATATGATTTTTGGCATTCAAATCCAAAGCATCAGGAAAATCATTCAAAAGAGTGAAGTTAACATAAACAAATCCAAAGTTATCAATCAAATAATAATCAAACCCATAATACCCTCCATTCACATACTCATTGTAACTCGTAATCTTGGGCAACCTCGTGAGCACATCATACTCCTGAGTATAAAAACTGAAATATTCATCACTAGCATTATCGAAAATATAATGAATATTAGATCCGATCATATAATTTTCCGCATAAAAAGCTATAAACACCTTTTCAGTATAAAAATAAACTTCAATATCAGTCCCAGTCAGATTTCTATATCGATTTAAAATCAAAGGACCTGTCGAGTTCGTGATGTTTATAGTCAAGTCACTGCATACCTCGCTTTTCGCATTTTTTCCGCAAAACTTCACTATTGAAGAATTTTCACTTTTGACCTGAAAGTAAAAACTCGCAATTGACAAAGACAAAAGATTCACTCCTGAAACATCTTGGATCATTAAGTAATATTTTTCGTTGAAGTCAGGAACTACCAGCCAAGGGCAAGGAAAAGAAAGGTCAGGCATCAGTGATTTTAAAGACACTTGAAAGATCAGCTCACTGTGATAAGAAAAAATCATAAAAATGCAAAAAATTAAGTCATCTCCTGAAGTGTAAGAGGAAAAAAAGTAAGGATAAATACTTTGACTTAATGTTAAATTTTCAGAAGAATGATTGTTTATAAGAGCGAACTCATTTGAGTTATAATTTATGCCGTATATTATGATAGTCTTCTCAGTTATAACAGGCAGTAATTCATTTTCCAGTGAATTTTCGTAAATCACTCCGAATCTTTGAAGTACTCCGAAGTTGGTCATGTTATTCACCCCGTTTTCAACGAAAGTTCCATTATCATAATCATATATAAAAGTCGCTATGAAATTAGGATGATTCATGATTAGCAAAGACCCTCCCTGAATAACTAAATCGATTGGCATCGGCTTGTTTTCAACAAAAGAATCATTGATGAATAAATAATAAGTATGAATCAACTGCACAATCTTCAAAAGTACTGGGTCGTCCATCTCATAAATAATAATAAATCCTCCTTTATGATAATATTCACTGATCACGCCAACAGCTAAACAGTCTAACTGACTATGTCCAAGAGTGACAAAATCATGATACTTAAAATCCCAGCTTCCTTCACTTTTTCTGAGATTGTCTAAATTCAAGTTGAAAAAAAGTATTTCAAAAGATTCGAACTCATAAAATTCTGGAGATTTATAAACTTCAGGACATATCAAACATTTGATTATCTCGACCTTAGCTACTAAAATAATCACCCAAGACCTTGTTTTCACTACTTGAATAATTTTCCCTTCGATAAGAACTTCTAATATTGAATACTCTCGTATCAGCTCAATAGTTCCTGATGTAGGAGAAAGTTGATAAATCCAAAGATTGGTATCATTGTAGAATATGAATTTATTTGAGTTATTCTGGAACCAGATAGGAAATCTGGTCGATGCTGAATTGTTTCCTCCTGGAGTGGAATAGAAAGATGTAGGGAATAATTTTGTCTCATTGTTGAAAAAGATCACTGGACCTGGGGATTCAAAAAAGACTGAAAAATTTTGGCCTTCTCCGGAGAAGTAAGTCAAGATGTTGTCTGTGTAGATCTCGTTTGGTCTTAAGAAGATCTCTCCCAATGGATTCTGTAGTGATGTTGAAATCGCTTGGGAAAAGAGTAGGAGAAAAAACATTTATGGATTTCGAAAATCTTCATCTAGATTTTGATTGAATAGACTTAGAGGAGGTTTAGGGATATTCGCAAATTTTAGAATTTTTGTAAACTTAGTGGGGTTGTTGTGGAGGAGGATGATTAAGTTTTTTATCGAGAAATGCTTTCTACAGTGAGCACCATCGAGACCGAAAGTTGGTCTACACAATGAAGCTACACACTTCAATTTAATATCGCTCACCTTGAAAAAAATCTGTTAAAAGGAGTCATCAGGTCTAAACTTTGACTTAAAGGCTAGATTCTTAAGTTAAAATATAATTCTCTAATCTCTTTAAACTTTAATTCGCATCTTTCTAAGTAAAATCTTTGATATTTGAGCATCTTCATCACTTGACTGTTCATTATCTTAATTTTCTTGTAATTTTCCATTAGAAACTATTGATAAACCTGTAAGCATAATTAAATCGATAATAACTATTATTCTAACTAAGAGTATTCTTATTTAATTCAAATGTAAATGTTGTATCACTTGCAGGGGTAACCTTTTCATTCTTTTTACATAATTTCGATCTAAAGAAACTAACTATTTGAATAGTAGATTTCACAATATTACTGAAAATATTAACTGCTAAGTTAATGATAATAACTTTGATTGCTAACAAAGCTATATTTTCAGAACCAACATCAACGATTCCTAATTCATTAATTGAAACAGTAACATAAAATAAAAGAAGCAGTATTTCATTAATCAATAAAACAAAATTCATCGAGTTATCCTTAAATGGCTTGATTAATGCAAGGTAAAACAGCATCTATTTATTTTTTACCATCAGACAAAACGAAATACCGACCATAAGCTGAATGATTCCATTGCTAAACATAATCAAAACTGACAAAAAGATTCTTCTAGTCAAAAAAATTAAGTAAAACAAGCAATAATTCCATTTCTTACAATCAAATTCTTCGTAAAGACAATAAAAATAAGGATATTGTTCTTGAATCTCTTCAGTTGTTTTAGGAAAATTGATTTTTGTTATTAAAAGGACATAGATTCCGCAGCAGGCAAATACAAAAAGCTGAATAATCCTTACAATTATCACAACACAAAAGAAAGTATCAAAAAAACTGATTGAGTCATCAAAACCAGTGTATCTTAGGCTCAGCAGAGTAAAAACGCCGAAATCAAAGCAACTTTGCAAACAAATACGAAAAAACCATCGAAAGTAAACAAATTGTTTTACCTTCAAACAAATAGATTTGAATCTTGCATTTTTAACACAATAAGAGAAAAATTGAACTAAAATTGTAAAAATAAGTGTGAGAATTAAAAAAGCAGTTAAAAAACCTCCGTTAACAATAAAGAAACTTGAATCAATTCCATATAAAACAAATTTTTCAGGTAATCGATGCTCATTTGTTTTTATCGGAAGCCGAACTGTCGGAATTTTCGATGAAGTTTTCAAGCTGACAACGAATTCAACAAACTTTTGATGAAATTTAACATCAAAAAGCAACGCATAAGAAAACATCTCAACCAAGTTAAGCAAATTAAAGATCATTGTAGGGTTCATTAAAATTGCTCCTGAACATAAAGCTGAAGTGGCAGCTGCAGTGGTCAGAGTTTTTCCAGTATTTTGAAGATTTTCAATATTTTCAAGAGTTTCTTGATTTACCTGATCAAACAATTTGACTTGGAAATCTGATTTATTGAGACTTGCGCCTTGATCAGAAGTAAGATTTTTATTGAAATCGATTTTTAATTTTCTGTTTTTCTCATTTTTTAAAAATTCAGGGATTGAAACTTCCGCATTGTAAACTTTCAAGTTTTGCATTGTTACTTGAAGAGGAACATTAAAAGAATTAATCGACGCTTTTATATAATCAGTCTTTAAAGGTATCAAGAGATTTTCTTGAAAAAAAATAGTGATCAAGTTACTTTCTGATATTTTTAATTCAACTGAAAAATAAAGTTTCAAACATTTTTCATTTTTTTCTTTATATCCGAAAACACATTTACAGGACTGGTTGATTGAAAGGTAGCTATTTTCCTGACAAATTAAACAACTTGAATCATTAAGACATGAAATGCAAAGATTACTGCATTGATGACATTTTCCAGATGAGTAAAAAAATCCTTCTTGACAATAACATTCATTTTTACCTGCCAGGAGATGTGATTGAGGATCACAGTACAAACATTCCGTTCCATTCCAATAGTAAAGAGAAGAACATACGCAAAGACCATCAGAATTTCGAATAAGCCCAGACTTGCATTTTATACATTCTTCAGAACTCGACCCTTTGCATGAAAGGCAGGATTCATGACACTTGCTGCAGTGAGACTTGTTCCAGTAATAAGAAACTTTGCAAACACAGTCATTTTCTACCATTTCAAGATATAAAGAAGGGTCACAGTAAACACAAGTCCCATTTTTCAGCGAAAAATTAAATTCACAATGACAGGAGTTGTTTGATGAAAGGATTAAATTTGATGTGCATGAAAGGCATTCATTTTCTGATTGACCGAAACAACTCATGCAAAGATTGTGACAAGGTTGGCAGAGATGGCTGGAAAGATAGGTTTTTGATGGGCAGATACATGAAGTTTTTGAAAGGACTAGACTTGATTTACATGATAGACATTCGGATTCTGATGGTCCGAAACAACTGGTGCATAAATTGTGGCAGGATTCACATCTTTCATTTGATAAAAAAGTCTCGTTTGGACAAATGCAAGAGTTTTTGGTTGATTTTATTTGGTTTGATTTGCAGGAAATGCAGTCAGTTTCTAGTGGACCTGAACAAGATTCACATGATGAATGGCACAGCTCACAGCTCCCATTTGAAAGAAAGAATCTTTCAGGACATAAACATGAATTGTTTACAGATAAAACAAGATTTGACTTACAAGAGAGACACTCATTATCATTAGGGCCTGAGCAGCTCATGCACTTTATTCCACATGCTTCACAGTGGTCAATAGAAAAAAAAGTATCTTCTGGGCATAGGCATGAATGATTATCACTAAGAATCAAGTTTTTTTTACATGAAAGACACTGAGTTTCCAAAGAACCTGAGCAGTTGTTGCAAAGAGAATAGCAAGGCTCACAATAATTACCTGATAAAAATGTATTCTCTGGACATTTGCATAAGTTGTTTTCTGTAAGAATTAGGTTGGCTTTGCATGATAGACATTCAGTTTCTAGTCTACCTGAACAGCTCTTGCATAAAGATGCGCAGGCCTCGCAAGAATTATTTAAGAGAAAAGTACCTGATGAACATATGCATGAATTGTTTTCAGTTAGAAATAAGTTTGCTATACATGAAAGACATTCGTTGTCTGAGGGACCTGAGCATAATTGACAATTCTTTCCGCATGGTTCACAGTTTTGATTTAAGAGAAAAGTTCGTTCTGGGCAAATGCATGAATGATTAGCACTCATGATAAAGCTTTCTTTGCATGATAAGCAATCAGTTTCTAATCCACCTGAGCAGTTTCCACACAATGAATAACAATCTTCACAATAATTATTTAACAAGTAACTTCTCTCTGGACACACACAAGACTGATTCATGCTCAAGACAAGATTATCTTTGCATGAATAGCATTGATTATACAATCCTCCAAAGCATCTACTACACAATACACTGCAATTTTCACATTTATTCCCAGACAAAAATGTTCCTTCAGGACAAACACACGAAAATTCAACAAGAGAAAACCCATCAAAACACCTAAGACATGTAAAAGAGTTGCTGCATTCAAGACATTGACTCGAGCAAGGCAAACAAGAAGGTCCAAGTTCAAAAAACATTTCAGGACATACACATTTATGACCTTCTAACACTTTAGAACCATAACAAGACTCACAATTATCAAACAAAGGTCCATAACAAGTCTTACAAGCAGCATCACAAGCTTCACAAACTTCATTTCCAAGGTAATAACCTGCAAGACATTCACAAAATGTTCCATTAAAAGAAGAGTTCGATTTGCATAATGAACAGTTTTGAATTGATTGACACTCTGCGCAGTTTTTCATACATTCTTTGCATTTTGCTTCAGAAGAATTCCAGTATAAGCCAGAGTTACATTCGCAAATTGCTTTTTTTGTAGAGTTTTCTTGGCATTGATTACAACTTGTGTTGAAAAAAGAACAGTTGGAACAAATTGGGTCTAAGCAAAGGTTACAGTCTGATTTTCTGACACATCCTTGACTACAAGATGTCAAACAAGGCTCGCAAGAGGAGTTTGAATAGAAAGAGTTGATTGAGCAGTTCCAAAGACAGTTGATCATGGAAGAATTAAAACAGACAACAGGGGCAAAAGTACTTCCGCCATCAGAGGTAACAACAACTCGCCAAATAAAGCCTTTAAAGCCTCCATTGGCAGATCCTATGCGAATAGGTGTAAAATAATCATCAAAAACAAAATATTGATTTACTGCCACACTTGAACCTGCTGTGTCACTGACTTTAATAATATAAAACTCAACATAAACATACCCAGCAACCATCAATTGTATCCAAGTTTCACTTTTAACTCTATTAAAGTAAAGTGTTATTTGTTTATAAATAAATGTAACATTGGAAGATATTGATAAAGAATCTTTCGAGATCAAAAGTCCAACCTCGTCCTGTCGAATCCAAAGCGAGATTGAAAAGTTATTTGAAAGTGCAATATTCGAAGTATCTACAAACGAAGATCCGTTGAAATAAAACCCTCTCGAACTTGCAGGAATCGGGTCATTTTCACCTGAAACTGGAAAAAACCTTTCATCAAGTCCTGTACTGAACTGATTATTAAAAGAATCGTTGAACTTGTCAGCGATTTTACTGAAAGTGACATTCAATCTAACTTTATTACTTCCAGCGATGCAGGTCTTTTGGTTGAGTGTAAACCCTGATGGGCAGTGAAAGGTGCATAAAGAGCCAACAAGGACATACCCAGCTGAGCACTTTGTGCATAAATAAGAAGTGTTTCCATGGCAAGCCAAACATCTCTCATCACAGCAAGAACTGTTATTTTCACTTAAATGAAAACCTGGAACACATGGGTTAGCTTCTAAGTCAACAACACAAGAATTGTTGAAATTATCACAAACTGGGCATCTTACATTTAAACATTTATTGCAACTACCCCACGTTGAGCAGCCGAATGTGCATGAAGGATGGCAGAGAAGGTTTCTGTTGGTAAGGGAATTTGTATAGTAGTTGAAGTTTGGATATCCTAAGCAAGTTACGGAACCTGGAGAGGAGCAGATTGTTAGAAGACTGCTTAAGTCGTATTGGGCTGTTTGAAAAAAGGCTGCTCTGTAGATGTAATTTGCTGAACTGTTACCTGTGTATAATTTTAGTTCACCTGGAGTGTCGTAAAAGGCGTAACCTGATATTGAATGAGTCTTCCAAGGTGACGGACCACAGATAAAACTGATGTGAGTTGAATTGTTGTAGAAGTCGATTATTACTCCTATAAATTTCCAGGTTGTTGAGTAACATTCTCCGTTGGCGAATTCTTTCAGGGTTTTTTCTCCATTTGATAAGGTGAATAGTAATGAAGAATCATACTTAAAGTTTAATTTATTGCATAATATAACATTTGTAGACCCAGTAAATGCCCACATGGCAATCGTAAATGTATAATTCAAAGTAATATTATTTGCTTTCATAAACTGCGTATAATTAAAACAATACCCTCTATTTTTCAATGCAATCGGATCATCTGTTTCAGGGTTATTAAAAGGCGAGTAAGTTGAAGAATTTGCCCCGCTTTGAAAGTACCCGCCTTGAAATTCTAAGAAATAATCAAGTCTCAAAACAATAAACGAAAAGTTACTAACAGGTAAAAGACAAAGTCCATTAACCAGATCAAACCCTTGACTGCATTCGCTGCAGTTAAATCCCGATCCAACGAGGCAATTTTTTCCAGGATTGCAAGTTTCAAGAGTATTATCATCACAATATTCACATCCATCAAACAAGTAACTATTACACTTGGAGCACTGAGTAGAATGACAAATATTGCAAGAATTTCTGATACAAAAAGGAAATTTTGAACAAGTAACAGAGCAATTTTGGCATGTCAAGCCTGAAGTAAATTCACCAAACAAGCAGTTAGTGACTGGGGCTGACTTATACATGCAGCTTCCTGCATTTTTTAAACAAAGGTAACTGAGAAAGCCTTGAAAACTTGAATTATTTGGTGACCCGATGATGAAAGAGGCTTGATTAGTGTCCATTCTGAATTCTTTTAAATAGTTTGTCATCGAAAAGCCAGGAAAAGTTACATAGTAAAACCCTTGATATTGAATAAAAGTGAAAATAGTCATTGACCAGGCCTTGGAATAAGAAGCGTTATGAACGTGCTTGAATTCTTGGGTACCGTCAGTTGATAGATACTGGAATTGGATCGTCTCGTTGTAAGTTATTGAAAAAAATGTCTTTGTTCCTTGAACTACTTGGAAAATAACTCCAGGGCTGAATGCTCTGAAATGAATACTCACACAAAAACGAGGAGACATCACCCAAGAAGTGTTGGAAATTAAGAAGGAATTTGAAAAGAAATAAAATCCTCTGTCAATTGTAACAATTGGAGTTACTTTTGATTCATTGTTGAAGTTGTATTTAAGAGGATGGGAAAAGGTACTGATTGTGTTTGAGTTAAATACTCTGAATGAAAAAAAATCTGATACAAACACGTCTTGAGTTTCATTGGCTAAGCACTTTGATTGATTTAAATAATACCCGGAGGGGCAGAAGTTTAGGCAACTTAAACTCAGGAAATTTAATCCTGATGTGCAGGTTAGGCAGCTGGATCCAACACAGTATATATTCCCAGTTACATGAGAAAGACGAAGAAGCAGCAGCAGGATAACCATATATATGATGATCTGGAGAGAAATTTTTTCGATTGGGCTAACTTAATTATAGATCAAAATGTGGACTTTAGGGTTTTTAAAGCAAAAATTTCGCTATTTAATTGATTTGGAGAGTTGAGGAATATTAACTTTTACTCGAGTACAGATAAATTCAAATAATTATTCTATAATCTTAAAACTCCAAAATTCTCTATATCTTTCAGTTATCGATATTCAATAAGTTAATAAGCCCAATCCTATTCCTATATTAACTATAAATAATTTCCTAATTCAAATAAAGTTAATCAAATTCAATACTCACTCAAAAACCTACTTAATATCAATAAAAGTCCTTTATAAATTAATTCACCACCCAAAGTCAAATTTCTCCTACATCGACAAACTTTTCAAATAACACCTAAAACTCAAAAATAAAACAAAAAACTTTTAATTCAAATTCATCCATGCTAATAATAATATGAAGCCTTATTACTACCTGCACGTTCCATTCTTCTTAGTTCCAATTCTTTTTATTTTTTTTTGTACTTATAAAATTAGTCATCACTGGTCTGATGGCAAAGAAGGGTCCAGATACTACGCAAATCGAATGATTCTCAAGATTTTTGCATGTCTAGTTGAATCTGGATTCGAAGTCGCAAAAATCCTGATTCCCTCTCCATCTGGGTACTACAGCCAAGACGAAAATTTCATTCGTCTTGCTTATTTCTCTTTGCTTGCTTTTACTTGGGTTCTTAGTGGATATTTAGTTTATTTCGAGTATGAACGACGGATCAAGCCAAATTGGTTCGGACAAAAAGGATTCTGGGTTACTAGTCTTATTGCTACTACTGCTCTGTTGACTTTAAATGTTATGGGTAATAACTATTTTGGAGAATCTCAGGAAGTTAGGAACTTCTACTTGATTGAAACTATACTTTATTGTTTTTGTATTTCTTTTGAGTTGTTTTTGACGTATGTTGCGATTTTCAAACCGAATGATTTTTTCATTGATAGGATGATTCAAGAAGCTTTGAACGAGTCAGTTGGTGATTTGGAAGAGTCCTGCCCAATGATAGCCTTAGTTTCAGGTTACAAGGTCAAAAGTATCTCGGGCAACCAAGCAACATTCTTCGAAATCGTCGTATCCCTAGGAAAAAACAGCAAAAAAGTCTCGAGACTCTTCCAAGAGTTCGAAAACCTGCACAGTCTCCTCGACGATAAATACTGCGCAGAATACCTAAACATCGACCTTCCAAAAAACCCAAAAACTCTTTCAAATGTTTCAATAGAAAACCGCGTCGCAGGTTTAAACGACTACTTACGACGACTATGCGAAGCAAAAATGTTTACACAAGAACTATTAGAATTCCTTTCAGTCCCTGAAAAGCTTCAAGACGAGTTAAAAGGTTACTTCCATCGATACGACACGACCTTCACAGATGTCGCGACCAGATCTCAATCAGAGTTCGACAACTACTTCAACCAAAAAACAACCAAAAACGAGACCCTAACGATTTCTCTTCCAGCTTACCACCTGAACTGGATGATCGACATTCAAATCCCGTCCTGGACCCGAACAGACTCTCACATCGAGTATTCAATAAAAGCGGAAATTCGAATCCTTTCTTTTGAAGTCTGGATCACTTCGAGATACTCAGAAATTTTAGAACTTCACAAAAATTTATTGAAACTTCGCATTCCAGTTCCGCATTTTCCTTCAAAGTCGCTGAGAAGATTTAAAAATATTTATTCTGATGCGATTTCTATTAGAAGGTCGCAACTTGAGGACTATCTGGGAAAGATTTATAATGATCCTGCTTATCTTCATGTGAATTCTTTGAAGTTTATTAACTGCTCGATTGAAATTGAAAGAATCTTGGCGATTATACCGAAAGGAAATCGATATGAACTGATTTTACCGATGAAGTGGGAAGGGGAGATTGGAAATGATGCTTCTCAGTATATTGCTTATGTTATGAGGTTTACAAAAGATGTACTTGGAAAAAGTCAGGAATGGGAAGTCACTCGAAGATTTAGGGAATTCGCTGATTTGCATAAAGCTCTTTTACTTAGGAATACAAGTTTTTTGTTGCAAGAGTTTTTAGAACAGCCTCCTGATGAATTACCTGAATTACCTAATCGGAGTCTTACACCTCTTTGTACTTGTGATGAGATTGAAAACAGAAAAAATCTTTTAGAAAAATATATCATGGAACTGTTAAAAAATCCAGGAATTCCTTGCAGTTATGAATTTAGAATGTTTATTGGAGAGATTGAATATTAATAGGCTTTTTCTAAATTAATCATTAAAATAAACAATCGAACCTTATTTAAATCTAAAGTTTAAACGATATGATCTCTATCAAGTCCTGTTCCCAACACTCCAAATAAAATTTAAAACTAATATAAATACTTTATCTTTTCTCTACTCTCTTCCAACCTTCTCATAGCCATATTACTCTGCATTTTTTTCTCAGGAGAATTAATACTTGTCTTAATCGGAGAACTTCCAGCACTCTGAGGTCGATACTGCCTAGAAAACCCTTCCCTAGTACAACTCGGAATAGTTTCATCAACAAGTTTCTTCGACCTTTCAGCGATTCTCTTTTCACTTTCATTTTCTTCCCTTCTGATATTTTCCATGAGTTCAACTTTGATTTTTTCAATTTGTTTTGCGACACTTTTTTCCAATTCCTTGACTTTCCTTCCAAAGTCTTTGTTATGATCAGCGATTTTTCTTCCAAGTCCTTTATTTTCTTCTTCTCGAATAATGTCAAGTTCGCCCATGGTTCTCTTGACAATCGAATTGACTTCACTAACGGCTTCTTGTTTTTCTCTGAAAGACCTGGAATTTTGCTCCATTAAGTACTGAGAATAGTCATCGGCTCTGCGAACAAGCATCTTGTGGTAGTCCCAAGGAGTCGTGTCGTCATCGTATGGAAGGTATATCGGCTTGGCTGACATTTCGGAGATGGACTGGCTGAACTGCTTGTTTAGCTCAAAGGCTCTTCTTTCCACGCTGTTTAGTTCCTTTGGAATGTCAACTCTCAAGGACTTGTAAGGAGCACGCTCAGGTGAATGGTCGAATGGGTAGGGGTTATTCAGTTTAACTGGAGAACTCATATTTTAATATTAATCATTTAGCTGACATAAAAATGCCGAACCTTTCAAAACCCAATGAGAAGGTTTTTTATTCGTCGGACACTCAATTCCAATGATAAAATTCGTTGAATGCCCTGTGGTACTTAAAGTTCCTGCTCGAACAGAAGTCTTATAAACAGGCATCGTATAGTCCTCTGCATCAGCGACATAATTCTCAGCAGGTGTAAAGAAAATAATGGGTGCAATGGCATACATCTCAGCAGGGAACGATTCTTCAAGCTGTAAACTTTCCAAGTCCCACCTACACCCTTCCATATAAAGTCCATAAATATAACACCCATCTTCCGAAACTTCTTGAATCTGATCAATAGTATTAAAAGGTTGAAAATCAAATGAAAAGTTCAAAATATCAATAGCAATCTGATACTTCCTCGAAAAGCTCTGCAGAACAGCAGTTAAAAATCCCTGAGGAAAGAAAAAAGCACTAAGCCAATACGCATCAGGTTTTCCAACACTAAGCCACTTGCGTATAAAAGCGACTCTTTCTTTCATATCATTGACCCAAGAGCCAAGTGGTCTCAACGACGGGTACGCGACTTTTCCCCAGTTTTCAGGTACCTGGTTGTTAAGCATAGAAGTGTACATCTTATCCAATTCATTACTCATAACAACCACTCCTTTTATCGCTTTTCTCAGACCTTCCAGAGTTCTTTTCATCACTTGAAGAAGTTTGTTGAACCTGACGATTTCTTGTCCTAAAAAGGTCGCCAAAGAGTCCATCAGGCCGTTTTTGTCTCTTGCGAAGGTACCTGCAGCTGCTTCGGTTTTAAGCATCGGCGCTGGAAGTTGGTCGTATATTGCTGCTGCTAGTTCGTCTACTATCTCGTCTGGACCTTTGCCTGAACCGCTTTTTCCGGTGTCGCGGGGCTGGATTGATAAGGATGTGGAAAGGATTGATTGAGATTCTTGCATTTGGAATGTTATGTTCGCGTTTTCGTGCATGCCGAATATCTCGGGATCGTCTGTTAGTGGAAGGGACTCCACGTAGGACTTAAATGATGATAAGGGACCTACTGGGGGAACGAAGTATCGTCCTGACTGGGAAAGCTTGTAGTCGTCTTTTATTACTTGAGGGATTAGGTAGTAGTTTAGAACGCTCATTAAACATCTCCGGTCCCAGTCGTCAGTTACTCGTCCTCCATAATTAATCTGCCCAGTCATAAACCTCATAGCATCCCAAGGAATAGCTTCATCAGTGGTATTCAAAAAGTTCTTCAACATCAAAATAGAAGTTTCAAGATCAGATTCATTAAACTCATACCTAATATTCCATCCAAGAGGTCCAAACTTCCTCCTTTCCTGTATAATAGCATGGAAAAAGCAAGTAGCAACCAAAAGTTTTTTCCACTCAACAACTTTCTCACAAGTTTCAAACTCTTCATCAGAGATAGCATTGAGCGACCTCAACAAGTTAGCCCTGATTCCCTTTGGAGGTTCATTAGTGACCTTAGTGCCATTCTGCAGAACAGGTACCGGAAAATAATCACAAGGCATAGAAGTGAGCATAAGTCTAAAGTCTTCATGAATATTCGTCCGAGGGTCTTCAAAGTTCTCAACCAAGCTTTCCAGGTCAGGCATCCAAGATTTTGCCAAATGACAATTTTGCAAAACAACCCATTTTCCAGTTTTACAACAAGCTTCAATCAATTTCTTCGCCCTTTCGCCCTGACCTTTTCCCAATGAAAGAATTTCAAGTTTTTCAGTGAAACCCATGGACTCTGAAAGCCTGACAATCATGGACATTGGGTCTGCTCCTTGACTGAGAATGAAAATGATGGGACTTTTGCAGTTGGTGTCGACGTAGACTTCTTCCATGACAATCGGAGGGACTTCGATGAACTTTCGACCCATGCTGGCTTCGACGAACTTGATGATCTTGTAAATGACTTTTTCTTCTCTGAAGGCCTTGACAAGTAAAAGTTGGTGGAATTGGCTGATGTCGGTGTAAGGAGCTGGAAGAGGAGTTGATTCAGGCTCAGGACAAGTCGCCCAGGTAAGCCATTCAGGCAAGTTTTTGGCGATTTCAGGACCGAGAAGGGGTTTGTTGAAGACTGGAGTGATGTTTTGAAGGTAGTTTATTAAATCCCAGGTCTTTTCAGTGATTTTTCCTGAGTCAGGGTTGATTGTCTTGATAAAAGTACTGGGAACTAAAGAGACTCCTTTAAGCAACAAGCTCCACTCAACGTCAGCAATCATTCCTTCTCTTCTAAGTATCTGAGAAGTGATCAAAAAGCTAAAAATCAACTTGTGCACATTGAAAAGTCCTCTGCAAATATTCATGAAAACGAATTCTGTGATTGAATTGATTAAAATGTTGATTCTTTCTTGTACGTCGTTTGATTTCTGAGAATTGTCAATGACTGAATTGAAAAGTCTTGCAAAATAAGCTAAAGAATACTGGTACATCGGGTCTATCAGTGCCAGGTCAGCGACTACAAAGTAAAGAATCGATCCTCTTACAGCGACATTCAAGTACTGCTGAAAAGCTTCTTCTACTTCTTTCTTGATTTCTTCAGCTCGAAGCATTCGATCACTGATTTCATTCGACAATTTTTTCGAACTTTTCAGAGTTTCTATGATTTCTGGATTGTCTAAAATATTTCCCTTTGTGTCACTTAGAGAACTTAAAATTGTATCTTCTGCTTGTTTTAGACTTTTCTGGTCTTTTACCATGGCGATCATAAGTTCAGTTTTCTTTTTTTCTATCTTTGGCTGTTCTTTCTTAACCACGTCTCCAAGAAGTTGCTCTTCAAGTCCTTGTGTCGTGACTGTGAAGTTGATGAGGGTTGTTTTTATGCTGATTTCAGGTAAATAGTGAGGATTCGGTAATTTTGTTGTAAGGAAAAGGCGGAAGTTCATGTCGTAGTCAACGTCTTGGTCGCCTACTCTTAAAGCGTAACGACCTGCTCCTTGCTCGATTAAGTTTTTTTGAAGGATCGGCTCTAGGGTCGGGTCAAGCACTTCTCCGACGTCTTCGATTAGAAGAGAGTTTCCGTTTCTGATTGAATTTTCGACGCTTCGGGTAAAGTCGCGGTCGGTTTGTTTGTTTACTTTTATACCGGCTTTTTCTTCTAGCTTTTTTATCCATTTGTTTGCTTGCTCTTGAGGGTCGATCATTAGAGGCCATCTCTCGCAACGGGTTACTAGAATACCGTTGTTTACTGAGACTGTGTCTGCTGGGAGTCCTTTGATATTCCAATCTCTAATAGTCATTGGATCACCCATAACTTCTTGCAAGTCAAAATTATCACTAACCGGAATTTTAAGTTCAGAAGCCTTAACCATCCAATTCTGAACAAGTTGATTCCTATAAACTCCAGTAAACGGTCCATAATAGCTGATACAAGCAGAAGACAAGAAAGTATCCCCAACAACATTCCTCATCTGAGTAGTCAACTTGACAACATTTTCCTGCCACCGAACATGTTCAGCCTTCAAGCTTTCAGTTAAAACCGCAGCCCTTTCCAGTCTAATTCCAGTAGTCCTTGCTTCATTAGTAAGTCGATCCCTTTCATCAAGCACTTTCTGTCTTTTTTCCTCAAGAGCTGCAACTTTATCCATTTCCTTTTTAAGTCTAGCTTGAGTTAATTTGAGTTTTCCCATCGCATCAGCTAAAATCTTATTCATCTGTTCAAGTCTATCACGTTTAGGTTGAACCTCTTCAGAGACTTTAGAGTACTTATCCATTGCATGCACCCAAAGACAAAGAGACTTCGAAGCGACACTGACAGCTCCCACCTTTTCAGGGGTAAAGTCAGGGTTTTCTGCGATTTTCTTTCGAAGCTTTATGAGAACTGGCTTGGGAATGCTGTCCTTCGGGTAAGTTCTTAACCTTTCAATGATCCCTGATTGTAAAGTCTTCTTTATTGAGTCCCAGTCCGTTTTTTCTTGAAGTAAAATAGAAACGGCTTCTAAGGTGTACTTGATTAAAACTGCTGGAGCTGCGAATGTCCTGATCTCGGCGATGTCTCTTGGGTTGATCTGGTCTAGAGCTTTCAGAGCTGATTCTAAAATTGGAAGAGCCTCGTCGAGATCGGCTTGAGCATCTTGTTGAACTTTCATCACTTCAGCTGCTTGCTCACTGACGACTTTTTCTTCAGATTCAGCTTCTTCTTTTACTTTATTCGCCTCGATGGTATCAGCTTCAACGACTTTTGAAAGTTCATCAGCTTCGATTTTCTTTTGTTCTAAAATCGGTTTTAACTTCGTGAGGTCTTCCTGCATTTTGTTAACTTCAATATTTGTTTTTTCAATAGTTTCCACTCCTCTTTTATACTTGCTTTTATTTTTTCCTAGTTCATTAGTTTTTTCCTCAAGAAGTTTAAAGTAAAGTCCAATCATATCCAAGTAACTTTTCGGAGTAATATAAACTTTTCTATTAAGAGCCTGTTGAAAGTTAAAAGCAGTATCTTGAACAGAAATATGAATTTCAACACAGAGAGCTGCAATAGCATCTTTAACTCTTGCGCCTTCATCTCTGCTCAGGTCTTCCAAAGGCAAGTCTTTCAGTTTATTTTTAGAAACACTGAGAAGAGCGTCGCCAGGCCAGGGGTCGACCCAGTTGATGGTGCAGCAGTTGACGAGTGAAGGAAACATTCGCATTCGGACTCGCAGAAGGTCGCCGACAGGACTCATGCAAAGGACAACGTGCAAGTTTTCCCTGACGCGTTGAACGAAATAGCCGTACATGTTGTCGTAGATCTTGTTTTGAGCAGCGATGGGCCTTAAGTCATTTTCGATCTCTTCAAGTTCTTCTTTTGTGAACATGTTTGGCACTTCTCCTGCGTTAAGGATATTGTTGATGTCTTCTAAGAAAGACTCTTTTACTATTTGATTGTCGGAAATCAGGAAAACTGTGGGAATCTCGTCGGGACCCCCGGTTTGCTTGAATAATACTTTTAGGTCTTCGCGGAAGTCGGATAGGTTGTAGGTTTTTTTTACGGTTATTTGGTAACACTTGCAGTTACTGATGTAGGATGATAAACGGGTTAGAGATTGCTTTCCACAACCTCCTACTCCCACCAACATCGCGTTGCCTCGGGGTTGACGAAGGATTCGGCAGATTCGGCACAGGTGCTCGAGGGCGTCTTGGAAAAATACTAGACTCATTTGACGAACGGAACCTGAATAGTTGTAATCTTCTAATAGGCGATAAGTAATATCACTCAACTTCTTATGATCCACAATTTCCTCATAATACCTATCCTCCGCCTCAATATCCCCCTTAATAAAATCTCCAAACAAAATAGGTTTCCCATTATAAATCTCTTCATAAGTCCAATCCTTTCTAAAAACCTGAACACATTGCCTAGCAGCCTGTTCAGTGAACCACTTTTTGTCGATATTATTAATAAGCCTATCATGAAAAACCCTTGAAGCCTCATGAATCCAAAGCCTTATCATCCCATCAGGGTTAACCATGAACTTAGAATCAGTCATAAGAATTCCTTGAAAGACTTTCGAAACATCTCTCAAATTAAACGTATAATGAGATTTCGCAGGAGTCGGCAACAATTCTTTACTAATCGTGTAATAAATATTAATAGTCGCCTGGACAATCATCGGTGACAAAGCCTGTATATCAGCTTTAAAAGGCTTTAAAAACCCTTCAAGAATCGACCGAAAGATCAAGTTCAAAGAGTCCTCAGACGTTGGAGGAATGCACAACATGTGAAAATGTCGAGTAAACCTTGGAGTCAATGGATTTCGACCTCCTTCTGGAGGAGCAGCGCAGCAGATGATGGTCGTGTTTTGGATTTCAATAGGAAAGTGCTTGGACCTGTCATAAATAAACCCGAGATCAATGTACTGCCTCATTAGTTCAATAGGAGGCTGAGCTCCGAACCTTTCAACTGCTGGCATATTGACGTCGTCTATCAACAAAGCCACTTTCTTACCACTCGGCCCTCCGACCAGTCCTTTTCTTTTCGAGTCCAGTTTATTGATAATCGTGTTTTGGGTCTGTATCGAAGAGGTCTGCGCTGAAAACGTGAGGAACAAAGGAAATAAGTTATCAGTTTCTTTCATGCTGTAAAGACAATCAACGATGATAACCGTCTTTCCAACTCCTGTAGCTCCTGTTATAAAAACAGGTTTATTTACTTGAATGCAGGTTCTCAACAAATAAGAATACCTGACAGTGTCTCTAGTTGGAACAACAAGTTCAAAGTAAGACTTGCTTGGATCGTATTCAAATTCAGGTTTTATCTTTTCCCATTGTCGGTAATCGCCTCCTACTTTTTCAGTGCTGACGAAATTGTCATAAAGTGACCCTCTTGGCAGTTCTAAAGCAAGTTCACTAGTTAAAGCGACTTCAAGCTTCAAGACACTATTCGGGTCTAAAGCGCCTCCGATGCCCCAGACAAAGCAGAACACAAAGATCTTATCAATAAACTTCTTGACCTGGTCAGGTTCATCTTTCATCCTTGGACAAACTTCAGGCAATGTCAAAGACTTAATCATTGAACAGGTGCTTAAAACTTGACTGATGTCAAGAGTGGGAATCGGTTCAAAAAGTCCTTTTCTTAAAACAGCTAAAGCCTTTTCAGTGTACTTTTCAAATAAATGAACGATATAATTTGATAAATCTTCACTCCAGTCAGTTAGATTTTTACTTACCCAGCTTTCCATGGCAGCTCTCCACCCAACAGTTTCCAGGTTCATATAAACCATGCCACATCTCGAGACAGTTGCAGGTGAAGCTACGGCAAGATCTTGAACTTCAAAAAGCATTCTCATTTCATTTTTTAATTTGATTCTCTGGCCATTAGCAAGACAAAGCATCATGTTATCATCAAGGACAGTGTTCATGTTTTCAATCCAAAGTGCATCGACAGGTCCATCAAAAACGACCCATTTTCTCATCACGTCTTCTCTTTCAGAGTAAGTTCTCATGATCGAACTGGCAAGGCCGTCTTTCCAGTCCTGAGTGATTTCATTGTACTCGCCGTAGAGCTCTCCCATGTTAATTGCTTTAGGGTTGAGAATCTTCATCTCGACCTCTTGATAAGACTGATTTTTTGACCCTTTCACATGTCTCAAGTGAGTCATCGACGACGAAAGGACCTGGTAACATGCAGTCTTCCCTGCTGTCGCCGGGCCTACAATCATGACTCCAAACCTTACCTGAAAAGTTTCAAACAACTGAATCACTTTTTCCACGAAGTTCTTCTCAGGTAGAAATTTCTTGATCTTGATATTTTCCTCGATGCTCTCAGCGAGTTCTCCGTAGTCCACAAAAGGAACTTCAACACCTGGGAACAAGTCCTGGACAATCGCGTAGAAAAGGACCAGGTCATCTTTTAGGAACTTTGGAACATTCGAGTCTCTCATTGCACGGATCAAGACGACTTCTTCACTCAGATCAGGATCACGTCTTTTCAAAGCCCCTGCCATGTTTAACACACTTTTAACAGCTCGCATGCCGAAGTCGTAATGATCCTGTTGTGAGAGCTGTTCACTTGAAAGTTTGTAAAGTTTCGTCATTTTTCCTGAAAGTTTTTTTGCGTCGCTGAAGCCTTCAGCGAAAAGCATGATTTCTGCAATGAGGGTGTAGTCAGGAACCATCATTGACATTGGTCGAAAGCAGACTTTTAAGTTGTCAGGAAGCTCTGTTCGGCCTGCGTAGCCTGGGTTCATTGTGATGAAAACTCCCATTGTGTCTACTATCTCTGAATGCTTGTCGTCTAGGTAAAATTCTGTCTTTTTTTCCCATCGAGCGTTGCGGATCTGTCGAAGTTGCTGGCCGATGACTGAAAGGACCTCGATGTCGATTCGGTTGAACTCGTCTAGACAGGTCCAGGCTCCTGTGTTGCATAGACCTAGGAATAACTTTTCCATCATCATGAAGGTTATCTGCTCTGAACAGTTGAAGACTATGCAGTATTGACCTACGGCTTTTGCTAGATCTTTCACTGATTCGGTCTTTCCTGTTCCTGCTGGACCGGCTGGAGCTGCACCGAGTTTTATGTTTAAAGCACCTGTTATTGTCATCCAACACCTATCAGTCAAAGGTGTGATAACCAACCGAGTAGTAGCTCCCATATACTCATACCCATAAGTAAGTGCAGAGGTGACCTGTTTAATAATGCAATCTTCATTTTCCATATTAAAATAGTACCTGAGTTGCTGTTGCCATCGAAAGTCATTAATATTATTGACCTCTCCTTCCTTCAAACTTTCAATAATATCTCGATTATGCACATCCTGAGTGACAAGTGCCACAATGCTTCTTCTCTGAATATTAGTAAGTTCAGTCCTGACAAGCTGAGTAAGTTCTTCCAACTGTGAAACATTTGTATCATACCATTCAGTGACAGCCTCTTGAACGCCATCCTTATTAGCAAGTGCCTCTTCAGTCATAAAGGTCCACATGACATTCCCGACACACGATACGACTTGTGCCAGATGCGTCATGACCCAGTCAGGGCGACTTCCATCGTCATAGGCCTGATACCCGTCCTTCATTTCCTTTTTCAAGCTTTTTTTCATATCAGCCTCAACAAGTTCCAGCCACTCTTCAACACTGCCTCGAGCTTTCAAGTTCCTAGACAATGCAACTCTTTCACCTTCAGCTGAAATCATAGCAAAAATATCATCTCCTCTGTGTTGTTCTGTTCCAAAGTCAAGTAAGTAGATGTTTTCAAATATCTTCCTTAAATGAGGCTGCACAGCTGTTGGGACTTTTGACTGGGCAAGGATTTCAAGTAGTTCATCGTTTGACAAGAAGAAAAACCTTGGAAATTGCTTTCGTTTTTTATCGAGGTAGTCTTCTAAAGCTTTTTGAATCTGTTCCAGTTTTATGTTATAATCTTTCATTTCTTTATAAAGACCTGGCTGGGTCGCTGCTGGAAGAGCCAAGGTTCTTTCAGAGACTCCTTTCATGATTTTTTTGAAGTTTGTGTCGATGACCACGAATTTTTTCTGTTCTGCTGGAAGTTGCTTGATGATATCAGGGGATAAGAAGATATTGCGAAGATAAAGCCATTGTTTTTGCACGTTCATCCACTCGTCCAGGGTGTTAGCGAACAAAGCGAATTTTTTCTGCCAGGGTTCGACTTTATCATATAAAGGAGCGACGAATCGATTGGTCATGATGCTGTTAATCGCCACTTGCGTCTCATCAAGTTGCGTGATGATGTCGTCCAGGGCGGTCAGGGTGTAAAAGTCTTTATCTTTCCCTTCCTTCAGCTGAAATTCAACTGAGTCCCAAGCTTTCACAATTTCATTCAACTGTCTTTCAAGTTCCTGTTCTTTTTTCGCCTTCAGTGCAATATCAGCGATTTCGTCTTTTTTGTCATTCACCTTCATATCAATAAGCGTCTTCAACGTGAAAGAGGAATCTGTGATATCAATGTCTCTTTCAAGTACTTCTCTGATTTGTTCCCAATGTCGAGGTTGCAAAGCAGGACTTCTTAAATCAACAACGACAGGCATCGTATTTTTCAGTTCTTCAACTTTATTCCTCAAGATCTCAGGTACGAAGTTTCCTTGTTCTTCCAAAGCTCGACTTCTCATTGCAGTTCTGTAGTAGTTGTCAACGTCTTTGCTGATCTGGTCAACGTCTATCTTCTGAAAGGCAGTCGTGTTCCAAGTCACGATTTTTGTGCTCCATTCGTGAAGAGCGACCCACATGTCGTTTTTTAACTTGAAGTCTCTTCTCATTTCGCTCACGTATTCAAAACTAGTCCGTTCGACTTCGAGTTCGTCTTGAAAAACTGTGCAAGCTTTGCTGTCGTTGAAGACTGATTCGACCACGTCGCCGACAGCTTTTAACAGCATGACGACATTATGAGGAGCGGCTTCTCTGTCAGATATTTTATCGTCTTTTAACTTTTCATTGATTTCTTTGACTTTTTTCTCGATATTGAGGATTTTTTCTCTTAGTTCCTTTGAAAACTTGATCTTGTCGCCTTCATCGCGCTCTCCAGCTGTTGTGATTCTTTGTCTTAAAGTTGTTAACGATTGAAGACATTCAGTGAACTTTTGCTTTATAGAGTCATCAGTTTTAATGCCATAGATTTCAATCATTTGGTTAAGATCTTTGATTTCATTGAATCTTTGCCCGAATTCGTTCATTTTGTTTGAAGTTTGTTTGTAGAACTTGCTGTATTCAATGTATTCATCGACTGACTTCGGAGCAATCATGAGTCTTTTATTGGCATCGTTGAGTTCTTGCAATAATTGCATTCCTTTTTCATATGAAAGCTGTGGCATGAGGTTTTGAACACTATCCAAGCATCTTTTCGGAGAAGGTTTTAATTTTTCTTTAAGAGCTTTTGAGTTAATTTGAAAAATCCCGACATTTTCAGTTTCTTTCATAGAAGTGAAGAGATTTATCTGTTCCTTGTAACTTTCAATAGCTTTTCGGAACTCTTCGAGTTCAGCAGTTCTGAAATAGTTGATGTCCATGTTTTCGTTTTTTTCATAGACTTCCATATGAGGCACGAAGACCTGTGAATATTCAACGATCCTATCAAAGGCTAGAACAATGGCTTCTTTGATTTGGATGTCAAGAGACCTGATCTGTTCATCGTTGATCACCATTTGCATCAGGTCAGAGTCGTCTTCTTGTTGTTTATCTTCAAAATTATCAAGTTTTTCAGTATATTTCTCGAACTCAGGCACACTTATCAACAACTCATTGTTACAAACCACTGTGATCCCCTTTATCAGAGCATCTTCCACTGACTGTTTTATTATCTCCACACTTGGGTCGAAGTCAGTGTCGAGTCCTTGAAAGCTGCAAGAAATACTAAGTAAAGGACTGAGTTGTTTCCGGTTTCTAATGTTTTTCACCCCTCGTAACTCTTCATGCGCTTTAAACAATGCCAGAATTTTTTGAGTCGTTTGAAGTGAAAGTGAAATCTTCGAGTCAATTATTTGATAATCGCAAAGACGAATGTATTTTGTCAGTCTTGAGTAATGAGTTCGGATTATCGCTTCTTGGGTGTAGGGCATCTGCTTGTTTGTACTGTCTCCGATTAAAAAAGGGTCAGGGTTCGCTTCTTGCTCGGATTCTGGATTCTGCACTGTTGTTCGGTTGTCTTTATGGAACTGCTCCATTGAGTCAGAGCATGCCTTTGCTATCACTGATTGGATGCTGCCTTCAATTTCTTCTAAAGACCTCGCGATTTTTTCTCGTTTTTCGTTTTGGTCTTTGTTGAAATGTGGAAGAGTCCTGATGTCTTCCGTGGAAAGGTCGATTATGTCAGCTTTCATTATTCGGTAGGTCTGAGTTCGAAGTGAAAGAAGAGGCTCTCGGAGGGTGTCGTCGAGGAAAAACAACTTGCTCTTTAAAAACTCACCTCTTTCTTTTATCATGTTTCTACGGCGCAAGTTTTTCCATAATGAAAAGTTTTTCCATTTTTTGTACTGGTTGAAAAAGTTTATCTTTTTCAGTCTTTTGTATAAATTGTACTCCCTGTCCCATTCTTCGAGACTTAAGAATTCTGTTGAACCGTCAGTGTAGTAAGTCACTCCTCGACTTGATATTGTTAGGTATTGCCTTTGGTTTCTTCTTTGGTATGTCACGAACTCGAAGTCGTATGGATCATCTTTGCGGTTCAAATACCAGAAGTCCTCGGCTAGGTCTGGGTCGTACTTTATCATGTGAAGAATCGCGAATGGTGAAGTCACTTTTCCTGCTGAGGAGTTGCCGGCACTAGCAGGATATTCCACATCTCCATGAATATGTGCTTTTTTCTCTTTTTCTCTAGTTTGGCCGCCTTTAGTCGATGGTATTTTCAAAGATTCTTTGACCTGAGGAGCAACTTCAGCCTTAAGCGGAGACAACTCAGTATTCCCAGGGTTGACTTTATTCTTGATATGTGGAGAAATCGGGTCAAGGTGCACAGGTTTTTTCGCTTTGCCCACAGGGCCAATTTTCGGAGCCAGGGTGGTCATGAGCGACTTTTTCGCGTCCATAACATCAGACCTTCCCATGAAAGATTTGCTCATTCCTCCTGAGTTGGATCCTGGAGTGAAGAATAAGCGCTGAGCTAACTGCTTTTTCGCGTCCATTTTATAAGAGCCATAACTGCTTAAGATTTTTAGTCAACTATTTATGCATCTCATGAAACTCTAGGCATAGTTCCTGCAAGAAACGTTTGAAATTCTTCAACAGAAGGTAGATTTTGGAACATAGGATCTAATAACAGTTCTTCTGCTGACTTTCTATTATTAGGGTTTTTCTCAATACAATATTCATAAAGTTTGTAAAGGTTAGGGTCCACATTTGAAGGATTTTTCAGATGAACTTCAGAATCCAAGATTTTTTTAAAAATTTGGTCTTGCTTCAATCGAAGATTCGGAGGTTCTCCATCAACCATCTCAATAAGAAGTATTCCAAGTGACCAGATGTCAACTTTTGAGTCATAATAACTTCGAGTGATAATCTCTGGAGCGATCCAACAGGGTGTTCCTGCCAAAGTTGCCCTTTTTTGTCTTTCTTCAGTCAGCTGGACAACGAATCCAAGATCAGCAATTTTGATGTCTCCATTGTAGCTGATTAAAACGTTATCACTTTTCAGGTCTCGATGAATTCGATTTCTCTTGTGCAGGTAGTCCAAAGCATGCAGAACTTGATAAAAAATAAACAAAATAATTCTCGGATCTGATAAATGTTTTAAAATTCTTGTAAGACAAGTGTCCATGTACTCCATGACAATGAAAAACTCTCCTCCGTGTTGATAAATCTCGTCATATCTGATGATGTTTGGGTGGACTGACAGCTTTGTTACAACAAACTCGTTGATGAACAGTCTTTCTTCTGAGCTGCTTAATGGTTTCATTACTTTTATGGCACAAGGCTCGTTTGTAGTTATTTTGATTGCTTGGAAAACATCGGAAAAACTTCCTTTACCAACTTTTTTTATGTATTTGTAGTCTTCTGAAATAGGCTTTCTTTTTATTGAAAGGATTTTTGATTTTATTTCTTCGTGCTTTGTAAATTTTACCTGGGATTCTGATGGAAGGCGGATTGTTTGGCTTAATATTGATGGCTCGCTGGGTACTTCTGATTCAAAGTTATTTTTTGACCATTCCATTATCCAATAGCAGGATATGCAGTACTTGTTTAGCATAAGACGGTCTGAAATCTTGTAATTTGCTCGGAAACAACAATGTTTGCAAAAAGGTTTTGCTAGGTCTCAATTACCACAAAGAGCGCAGTTTGAAAACCGGCTAAATAGCTTTGTCTTTAGTTTTCCACAGTCTTGGCATTTATTAAGGTCAATACTTTTGAGTTCTTCCATTTATTTGATTGTAGAGATTTAATAGAATGTTTAGAGCTCATAGATTTTTTGATATTTATATTGTACATAGAATTTTTGATTAATTTTCATTTGAAAAGTCTCAATAATAGTCAAGGTAATAAATTAACTGTTTATGTGAAAGTGTCTATAAAATTAATTTTTTATATAAACCTCTTCAGAGACATAATATCTCAGAACCTAAATAAAAAAACCTCTGATTATTAATGAGAATAAACTCCAATTATTCTCATAATTTTCTATTAATTTTCGAAAAATAGATAATTCAAAACGTTCCCATTCAATTTCCGAATCCTTTAAATCAACTCATAATTAATGGAATTCGACTCCGGGCTCAAAGGGCCAGTTCAAACCAACAAAGATGACTGGGACATAAACTACAAAACCCTCAGCCAACAACTAAAAATGAAAAAAGTGATAATCGAAGACGTAATCCAAGAAAGAATAAATCCATTAGTCCCTCTAGACGGTGTAATCGAAGAAGACATCGAAATTCTTCAATACCTCGGAGACCAAAAGCTCAAAGAATCCTCCGGAGTCCGAAAAGACCTAAAGCAATCCGACAAGTCCACCTTCCTAAAAGCCCGAAAAGACCTTCAACTAAAATCCAAAGATCTTCTAATAAAAATCATTCCCAAAAAGCGCGAGTCAAGAAAATCTTTAAAATCCCTGAAAAAAATCTTAAAAATAAAAAAATCCTCACAACTCTAAAAACCCTCTTCATTCACTTCCACAAAAAAACCCATCTCGCGGTCAATCTCTTTAAATTCCCATCTTCGCGGATAATTAAATGGCACAAGGCGCATTCGACGGTTCCCGAGTTTATACCTCTGACCAAGGCTTGACAAACGAAGAAGTGGTTCAAAGAGCTTCTATACTCAAAGCAGGTCAAGAGAAGTTCATGTTATTTCTGCGAGACTGGACACGTGGCAACACTTTTTTTTACAGAGAGCAGCTGATCAAGCAGGCCAACAAAGGAGAGCCGTTGATCGAGGTGGACATTGAGGACATCTCAGCTTTTGACGAGAACCTTTTCCAGCTGATTTTGTCAGACACTTCAGAAGTCCTTGACGCTTTAGACCGAGGAGCTTCAGAAGTATGCAACTTGTTGACGACGCTTACTTTAAACTTCCAGGTTTCTCTTATTTCACAGCAAAGACCGATATCATTGCGAGAGCTCAGCTCTGACCTGGTGGGGAAGTTAATCGTTGTCCCTGGCATCGTAGTCGCGGTGTCTAAACCTTCAACGAAGGTGACGACTGTTGTCGCTCAATGTCGCTTTTGCCAGACAAAAAGAACTCTTTTAGTAGACCCGGGGTTTAGTGGAATCGACTTGCCTCGGATTTGCAATGGACCACTTGACCCTCAAGGCGCTCGTGAAAAGTGTGGACTTGACCCGTTTGTGATAATTGGCGAGGAGTGCAGATATATCGACCAACAGACGTTGAAAGTGCAAGAACGTCCTGAAGATGTCCCGACTGGAGAAATGCCTAGAACTGTCACTGCAGTCCTCGACAAGTACCTCGTCGATAAAGTCGCTCCTGGCTCTCGAGTTACACTTGTCAGCATTTTTTCAGTCTTCGGCAACGCGAAAAACTCTTCCCCGAAGAACTCTTACTTGAGAGGCATCGGCATCGTGATTGACCACTCAGAGCAAGGCAGGTACCGCAATTTTTACACTATTGAAGATGAAGAAGAGTTTCACGCCATGTCTCGTGACCCGGAACTCGTTAAAAAAATTCAAAAAAGCATCGCGCCGAGTGTTTTTGGAAATGAAGACATCAAAAAAGCCATTTCGTGTCTTTTGTTTGGAGGCACTCGCAAGTCACTTCAAGATGGAACAAAATTGAGAGGAGATATTAACGTGCTGCTTATTGGAGACCCTTCTACTGCAAAAAGCCAGTTTTTGAAGTTTGTCGCGAGGGTCTCGCCTATCGCGGTTTATACCTCGGGAAAAGGCTCCAGTGCCGCGGGGCTCACGGCTTCTGTTGTTAGGGATAATGCTTCCAGAGAGTTTCAATTGGAGGGAGGCGCCATGGTCTTGGCTGATGGAGGAGTCGTTTGTATTGATGAGTTTGATAAAATGAAACCGGATGATCGCGTCGCTATTCATGAGGCTATGGAACAGCAGACTATCAGTGTTGCTAAAGCTGGAATTACAACTATTCTTAATTCGAGAACTTCGGTTTTAGCTGCTGCTAATCCTATACATGGATCGTATGATGACTTGAAACAGGCTCAGGAACAGATTGACTTGCAGAGTACGATTTTGTCAAGGTTTGATTGCATTTTCTTGGTTAGGGATATTAGGAATGAACAGAATGATCGAGAAATGGCCACTCACGTTGTTAATTTGCACATGGGCAACACAATCTCCCTAGACGAGCAAGGCGATATCGACATGAACCTCCTTCGAAAATACATCGCATTTGCCCGCAGCAAGTGTTTTCCAAAGCTGCAAGAAGATTCAATGAAGCTCTTACAAAACTTCTACGTGGCAGACCGTAAAAAGCAAGCAAACGGTGCCTTCCCAATAACAGTTCGACAACTAGAAGCAATCATCAGACTTTCTGAAAGTCTTGCAAAGATGACCTTAAGTACAATAGTGAGACCTGAACACGTTGAAGAAGCTCATCGTTTATTCGAAGTATCAACAATTAATGCAAGCAGTGCTGGACTCAGCGCTTCTGGAGTGTCTGTTCCTCGAGAAATGGCTGAACAAATCGTAAAAATTGAAGAAGTGGTCAGAAGAAAGGTTTCTATTGGGACAAAAATTTCTAAAGCGAAACTTGAACAAGAACTTTTAACGATTTTTGCTGATCATCGGGCTATTGAAATGGCTCTTGTCAATATGATCAAACGTGATGAGTTCCAGCAAAGGGATGGATGGAGACTTTTAATAAGGATGAGATAGGTTTAGTATGGATATATATGAATTTAAAAATAAGAACACCTGATGAAACATCATCAACCCCCAACTTATCAAAAGTTCCGAATTCTTCCAAAAATTTGATGCCAGAAAAGTCTCCAACATACGCTGACTTCACCTCGACAACAGTCCGTGAGAAGCTATCCTCAACCAGACACTTGTTAGAGCAGACCCTGCACAAAAAGCGTAGATTTTCTGGAGCAGCTCAAGGGAATGACGAGGCTCCGAACACTCATCATCAGCTAAAAAAGCCGGCATTCGAAGAACTGAACGCTATTTACTCAAACTACCAAAAAGTGCCAGTGACCAAGAAACTGGAATACAAGGCAACTCAAGCCTATCGTTCTTCAAGTGCCCCGCCAGTCTTCCAAAAGACAAGAGAACAGCTAATCCAAGAGCGTGAAGAAAAGTTCAAGCAAGAATGCACGTTCAAACCCTTGATTAACAAAATCCCTAAAACCAAGAACCTAGACTACAGCGAAAAAAAATTCGACCGTAACGAATGGTTTAAAAACCTAACAAAACCAAAAACCGAAGTGATGGAGCAAAGAGAACGACTAAAACGAGAAAAAGAAGAAGAAGACAGCCGAAACTGCAGCTTCCGTCCCAGCATCAGCAGCTTCCGAAGCGCAAGCAGCGGCCGGGCGCGTATCGAAGAAAGACTTTACACGAGTGAAAACCGCGCAGCAAGAAGAGAGCAACAAAGAAGAGACAAAGAAGAAAAAGAAGCGGCTTCTTATCCATTTTCTCCTCAAGTCGCTGAAAGTGTTTCAATTTTGATGAACGAGCGAAAATTAAAAGAGCCTCTTTACAAGCGTGTCCTGGAAGTCCAACAAGAAAAAAACCAGCTTCGGCTCCAAGAAAAAGAAAAACAAGAAAAATCTGAAAATTTCACTTTTAAACCTTTCGTCAGTCCCAAGTCAAGTCTCCTCGCAAGTCAAAAGTGCCTCGGCAGCGTCGTCGACCGTCTTTCACGAGACACAAGTCAATGCAAAGACCGTCTAACAGAAACTCCAAATTCTTCTATTTCCTTCATCACGACTTCCTCAAAAACCTTCAATCCAAAAGAGTTTCTAGACCGTCAACAAGAGCACCAAGAAAAAAGCCGTCGAGAACGAGAAGAGCTGGTCTCGAAGTCAACAACAGACTTGAAGTTCCAGCCGATAATCAACCAGAACTCAAGTCTTATCGCTTTTTACAAGCATAACTACAGCCAAGAAACTTTAGAAGATAAATTAGCGAGAATCGGCAAAGAAGCTCAACAAAAAAAAAATGACCTTCAACAAAAACTGAACCAAGAGCATTATAGTAAATATAAGTTTGAACCTGAACTTAACCCTTTGTCACGTCAACTGGCAAAGTCAAGTACTATGGAAAGTTACTCTGAAGAAAGCAGGATTAAAAAAAAGATGCAGGCTCAGGCGTCAGTGGCTGAACTTGAGAAACTTTGTAGCTTTAGTCCTAGGATTAATTCACCGAAACGCTTTGCAGCTGTGAATTCGCATTATAAGCAAAGTGAGGATATTTTGAATGGAATAAAAAATAATCAGTTGATGAAGAGGAAGACTGCTCTTAGTGCGAAGAAGGAACATGAAATGGAACAACTTAGTCAGTGCACATTTAAACCGAAGAGCTTGTCTAGGGTCAGGTCTGATAGTAATGTTGTTATCAAGGGAACTGATAGGTTTTTAGAACTTAGGAATATGGCTAAGAAGCAGATGATTGAAAAAGATTTGAGGGAAAAACAGGTTCTTTATAAGGATATGAGCAGGAATTTGCTTTATTCGGCGTATTATTAGGATAGGGTTAGATTACAAGGTTAGCTAATAAAATTCGCTTCTTTGGACATGTCAGGGTCTTTTGGGCTGTTTTTCGTGACTCGAAGTTATATGATGGCGGCTCAATCAGTGACTTATCGCTGATCAGTCGAAACTTGTCAAATGTCACGACTGCCTTCAATGAAAGAGTCAGCGGAATATCTATTTTCACAGGAAAACTTTCAGGTCCAATCTGACTAAGGAGATTCTGATCGCTAAGAAAAGTATAAAGTTTCTTAATCGTCGAGTTACTTTCCGAAACAATCTGCAATACCGGTAAAAAATCCTGCAAAGTGAAAGGAAAGTCTTTACTAAGCCAAACAAAAGCTTTCGACTTCTTAACCATAGTTTTCGTAGGTTCTTTATTGCTAGAGTAAGAAAAAATCTGTGAATTTTCCTCATTTTCATTCAAAACTTCTCCAAAATATTTATTTTCACAGCACTTTCCAAGACTTTTAACTTTTTTCTTATATTTGATCTGGCCTCGATACGATACTTTGTGCTTTAAACATTCCCAATCACCAACCTTCGAAGAGCAAGGCCTTCCCCTCCAGTTGAGGCAAGTTTTTACTTTATAAGTTAAAATATTGACATCTCCTTGCATAGGCTCGGTCATTAAAATATCATTTACAACAGCCGCGTTTTCTTCCGGGTCCAGAGGTTCAAAAGTTTTGACCCTGACTTGTTTCGAGTGGTTTGCGACGAAGACCTCATCAGCAAGGTTATCCTCTGTCTGAGGAATGAAAAAAAACGACATCGGCCTTCTTTTTGACCTGAGTTTTCTCCAACCTACAAGACTTGTGTCAATTCTGAAGCAGTTTCCGATTTTAAACAACTTGCACACGTCGTGAGGAGCGATTCGACTTACAAGTGGAATCACGCTGCTTCCGAATTCCCAGCTGATCTCAACGTAAAAGTCAGGAAGTCGACTCAATGCTGATAAAGCAAGATGCTTGTTTTCTTTCCACTTGAGAAGCTTTTCTCGGTATAAATGATCGAAAAAAGAAGAACAAGCTGCTTGGTTCTTCTGAATCACGATCTCGTCCATTATGCTCCACCCGCAAGGGTCTTTAACTTTGTGATTAGCTCCATGAAAAAGCAGAAATTTGAAGATTTTTTCATGAGTTTTTCCTGAGGACAGCAATTTCGAAGCAAGCATCAAAGGAGTGTTTCCTCGAAGATCCAGAAGGTCCTGCATTGCCCTAAAGTCACTATTTGAATGTTTCCAAAGTGAGCTAATCCCTTTATAGTCTCCACGAAAGACCATCAAATGTAAGGCAAAAATAAAGTTTTCAGTTTCAGTTCCACTTAGAGTTGAAAGGACTTCTCTTTGCACTTCAATTTTAGGAAACTCTAAAATAGTCAAGTCCTGCAAGACCTCTTCATCACTGGGAACCTCATCTTCTGACTCTTCACTGAACAATTTTCTTGCAACATTGTTGAACTCCAGGTTGAAAACAGGAACAATGATGCCTTCAGTTGAGTTCTCTTCAGTATCCAGCTCCCATTCATCCATCTTAATTATTAATTTGAATTCTTTTCACTTTTTTTTTTGCAGTCGCGCCAACAGTCGGTCCTACTAGAGACTCTTTTGAATTTCCTCATTTTGAACTCACTGCGAGTTGGTTTTTCCTGAAGTCGAGCGGTTTTCAGTAGTTCGAAAGCCTTGTTGGTTGAGTATTTTTTTGGCTTGAGAAGAGGAGTTTTTGAGTAACAGTCATGAAGTGAATCAAGTGCAAGGCGGCCGTAGAAGTTGTGGATCACTGCTTTTATTGAGGTTGCATTTGGAAGTGCTAAGCCGTAGGTCATGTCGGGATTTGACGGGTTTCTTTTCAGGCCTTGCTGAGATGAGTGGATTCGAACGTCTTTGCCTTTTCGGTAGTTCCTGAATTCTGTCGCTGTTGATAGGCCCTTGACTACTGAAAGAGAATTTAGTTGTCGGTAGTCTTGCTCGCTTTCTAGTTTTGAACTACTTTGATGCTCTTTCCAGTTTGATATTAAAGAACCTGCACCTTCTTTGTCCTCGCCTGTTGTTTTACCGTAAGCGAAGGATGATGGGGGAAGACGGTGAATTCCAGGCTTGCTCTTGCCTAGGTCGGACTTGTGAAGGAGGATGTTGTCTGAGGATTGGATCATGCTGTAGAAGTTGTGGGATGTTTCAAGCATTTTAGGGATTATTAATAGGATGTTAAAGGATTTGGTTTTGGAGGATTGAATGAAGGATTGAAATGAAGGATAGGGAGATGAGATTTTTTTTTGTGTTTGAGATCAGAGTTTAAATATGAGGATTTATTTGGATGAAATGTTATGGAACTTTCTTTGAGTGAAACGTTTTAAATGATTATTGTGTTTTTAATTGAAATGATATTTTGACTTAAAATAAGAACAGAATTTGGTTTCTAGTGATTAGATTGAATTATTTGAGTGATCTATTTTTTATCAACTTTTTTCTAAAATATTAATAGCTATCAATAATTTTTCTTAAAGCTACTTAATCTTCAATATTACAATATAACCTTAGTCCATTAATATAATTATCTCTGCAATTTCACCAATTTAGCATCAATAGCAGCGACCTTAGCTTCAATCCAATTTAAAGAGTCAAACAAAGCATCAAGATTCCCTTCAATCTCATAATTCAAAAGATCCGGTTCCTCATCATTTTTATTGATATTTTTAACAACTTCCAACAAATGAACTTCAGTATTCCCAATATCTCTACTAACCTTAGCAGCTTCTTCATAAAGACTTCCTTCCTGAATAAATCTATTGATATTTTTGCTTTTATCATCAATTTCTTTATTAACAGCATCTAAAAATCCATTAAACCCTTCCTGTTCCTGTTCAATAATAGCGAGCTGATCATTGATAGCCTCTTGTTCATTTCTCATCCTGTTAATCATTTCATTTAATCTAATCAGGTCATTTTGAACTAAATAATTGTCATTTTCAAAATTCAGCAGTTTCGATGAAATATTTTTAAAAGACACCAGCTGCTTCTCCAAGTCATTTTTGCAGTCATCTAAAAATCGACCTGCTCGTTGTTTATAAAGCATCGAGCGCTTGTTTTCCTCAATTGACTTCGGGGCCTGGGCAGAAGGCGCTGGCTGAGCTGATGACGGCGCCGGCTGTAATGCTGTATTTCCTGGAGTCGCTGAAGAGCCTTGAAGACTTGTGCTTGCCAGCGTTGATTGAGAACTTTGGGTCCCGAATAATGACCCTGAGTTACCTGAAGTTCCTGATGCGAAACCAGACGGCGCTGGGACCTTCGCAGCTCCGGTTGAAGTATTGCTGGTTGAAGTGCTGAATAAAGACCCTGAACTTGGCGCAGGGTTCGATGTTATCGGGGTGAACAGACTGGTTCCACTTGATGAAATCGGCATTGAACTTGTCGCAGGTAAAGGCTGCGAAGATTGCAAAGGCTGTAAAGGCTGCAAAGGCTGTGAAGGCTGTAAAGGCTGTAAAGGCTTCGTAGCAGGTGTTGACGAGTTGCTTCCAAACAAACTTGAACTGCCCGGCTGAGGAGTCGGGGCTGCCGTCGAACTCGATCCGAACAAGGAACTACTGGACGGCGCGGAACTGCTCACTTGAGGACTTGCACCAAAGAGTCCTCCACTCGATGCTGCCGGAGCCGACACTTGAGGAGAAGGGTTCGAACCAAAGAGTCCAGAAGCGCCCGGGGCACTCACTTGAGGCGTCGGGTTCGAACCGAAAAGACTTCCCGTGCTCGGCGCAGTCACTTGAGGCGTCGGGTTCGAACCAAAGAGTCCAGAAGGATTCGTAACGGGACTCACTTGTGGATTTGAATTCAGAAGTCCTAAAGTACTTGAAGGGCCTCCTTGAGGAACTGCTGGGCTTGGCGCTGGGCTTGAAAATGTTGGAACTCCTGGATTTGATGAATTCGATGCAGGAAAAAGGGACGACTGGCCTCCTGTTAGTGGAGATGGGGAGGTGCTTGGAGCAGTTGTACTTGAAAATAAAGAAGTTGAAGGCAGGTTGACTGATGGTTGAGAACTTCCGAATAGAGAGGTTGTGCTTGACGGAACTGCCTGGACTATTGGTGATGCAACGCCTGATGGAATTGTTGGAAATACGGATGGGTTTTGATTCGTGCTAGTGAATCCGGAAGGACCGGAAAAAACTCCTGTGGAATTCGGGTTGTTAAATAATCCACCTGGCTGAGGTGTTGGTGCTCCAGGCTGGGGAGTTGATGGATTGAACCCAGTGGCACCAGTGGTACCAGTGAATAGTCCCGCTCCTGCTGAAAACCCTCCCGGCTGCGGGTTGTTAAAGCCTGCTGCCGTGTTACCTGCAGGTACCGATCCAAATCCCGCAGTTCCAGGAGTCTGCACATTAGGACTAGCTTGAAATCCAGTATTAATTCCACTCGTATTACTACCAGCATTAAACCCCGAGGTGCTAGTAGTGCTAAACGAGTTTTTCGCATTAAATCCATTATTCGAACTTGTAAATCCAGTATTCGAAGGTGCAAATCCTGTGTTACCCGATGTAAAACCTGCACTTGGCCCTGCAAATCCTGCCCCTGAAGCGAATCCTGATGCTTGAGGTGCGAATCCTGTGTTACCTGAAGCTGTGAAACCTGCATTGAACCCTGCAGTGTTCTGAGTACCGAATCCTGTATTACTAGAAGGTGCAAACCCTGTGCTATTAGTCGAAGCAAACCCTGAGTTATTCGTCGAAGCAAAGCCTGTATTATTATTGTTAAAGCCAGTGTTCCCTGCAGAGAAGCCTGAGTTGTTAGGAGCTCCAAAGGCAGGACTTTGTTGTTTGTTGAAAGGATTGCTCGAATTGGTAAATCCTGGATTATTGGAAAATCCAGAGTTCGGGGCGAAGCCAGACATTTTTATAATAGGAAAATAGGACTAATCATCCTTAAATAACTACTCACTCATCATGTTCGGGGGAAGGACATAATAAGGAATCTTTCCAGCCACCCAGTCATTAAGCACGATTTTTCCAGCAGCGTCTAAGTCAGCGATTCCTCCTTTTTTCAGCTTTCCTCTTCTCCTAGCGAGGTTTCCTAAGAACTGGGTGGTATCAGAAAACTCTTCAACTTCATAAATATTTCGAAGTTTTTCACTTCCAACCTTTTCAACAATGCGGTTAACAGGAGGGTAAAAGTCATCAACACAGTCAATTTTGATAACATTTCTCAGAACCATGTCAGGGTCGAAGCTATTATCAAAGACAATTCCTGGACAGTCTAAAATTTTGATATTCGATTCGATTTCGACCTCCTGCACACATTTTGTAAACCCTGGGGTACTTGAAACACCGACTGCTTTCGCACGTCGCAAGGAATTAATGACTGAACTTTTGCCGACGTTTGGGTAGCCGACTACTCCGACTGTGACTGCTTTTTTGATGTCTCCACTTCTCATGTAGTTTTTTATGATGTTCATTAACCCGTCGGTTCCAAGAGTTTTGTTTGAATCTAACATCTCTTGGCCCATCGGCTTGTTTAAGGATGACTTGTAAAAGGATGCTGAGGATAGGTTTGAATGCTGCTCTTGAGTGTTTGATCGGAATGGAATGCAGGGGAATTGGGAGGATATTTGGTCTTGCCATGCTAAGACTATGTTTCCGGGAACTAGGTCGATTTTGTTTAGGACTATTACTAGCTTCTTGTTTCCAAATGAAAGGACTTTGTTTTCGAGTTCGGGACTTTTGTAGCCTAATGGGTCTCTTGCATCGACGACCTCTAAAATAATATCCGACGACTCAATAACCTTCAAAAGATCCTTATAAAAGGATTTCTTCGAAGAGTCTTTATAACCCTTTGAAGACTGAACTTCAGGCTCAGTATAGGTCAGACCTAAAGACGTTGTTCTCTGAACATATTCTTCAAACGACTGAGGATTTTTCTTTAAAAGTCCAGCAAGTTGCCTTTTTCTGTCAAGTGTCGGTTTTTTTCGCTTGATTTCTTCAACGATCTGGCCTTGAATGACAGAAAGATTAGGAACTCCAGGGTCCTTTTTAAGTGTTTTTTTGAAATAAGGGTCTTTTTTATGTCTTTTCTGGTCTTTCTTATGAGCCTTCCCGTCCTTCATTTTATTGGAATAAGAATTATTTATTATTTTTCAATAGTTTTGCAAAGAGCCAGTCCTGTTTCCAAGAAATGAAAACCATTCGAACGACCAAAGCAGGAGAAACAAGCCTCGCAACTTTTCTCTTAAAAAACTTTTTCATTCTTTTCAACATCAAGTCACTCCTAAGTACCTGCCCAGTACTCTTCGCAAGACTTACTGAAATTTTCTTTAAATTCCTAGCAGGGTTGATTTTTTCACCATGAAGCACTCCTCGAATTGACTGTTTTCCAGAATAATTCATTAAATCCGGTTTGCTTTTGCTATACTCAATCTTTTTAATGCTTATCGTATTTTTCGACCCTGCCTTTGACGGTGGTCTGAAGCCTGTTGGCTTGCTTTGAACGATTTGGTTCTCTACAAGTCTTTCAGTCTTCAAGAATTCATCAAGTTCTGACTCTTTGCCCATCGGGTTATGATACCTGCTGCTTGGCCTCGCGCCTAAAACTGAAGTATTCGGAGAGTCCGGCATACTTTTATTCAAAAAAGGCCTTCGGTGTAAATTGCTTGAACTTGTTGAGACCTGCTCACCCATTCTGGTTTTTATTGAAGGCACGGGCGAGACTTCTCGACTTAAAGTACTACGTGATGAGCGAAAGCTTTCATCTTTCGACTTGAGTGTCTCAAGAGCTTCTTTTATGTTGTTGTCAATGTCGAGACTACTGTTCGCTTCTTCTCGTTTCGAGGAAAAGTCGTTGCTGTGATGCTTTCGACGTGATGGTTTCGACATCTGAACCTTGTAGGCTGACATGCATGGCTCTTCGATGTGAGTAAAAAATAAAGAGATTCGGTCTGAAGGCACTGAAGACTGGAAACTTGAGAAACAGATCTCTTTTAAAAGACCTTCGAATTGAGAATAACTTAATGTTGCTCGACTTGATGGAACTTTTATGATTTTATCCACGTGACGCTTTAGGTCTATTGGAGTTATCAGACCCTAAGTGAAAATTACTGGAATTATGTTCAGGTTTTTGCAGAAGACTTGGAAATTCGCTAGACCTAGATGGCCTTCTTTAGATGAAATCCGTGAAAAGATGTGTTTAAACTTAGAAGAGTTTTCTTCGAATAGCTGGACGTTCATTTTTAATGGGAGTGACAAATCTATGAAGAAGGCTAAGACTTTCAAGAAAGAAGCTCTTGATTAAAAGGGTTTATTTTAATAGTTTATTGATGAAGGTGTAGGATTTAATGAGAGAAACTGAAGGAGAGTCTTGAGTTGATGAGGAATGTTTATCAAGGAAAACCTTGGAATATATAATTTTGCTTAGTTGATGATAAATCTTGTTTATATTGATTCTGAGAAGCTAGTCTTCTACCCACCAAGGAGTCCATCAGTTAATTCTAAGTAACTTATTAACCCTTCTTAATAATCAGCTGCTCTGTTGGTAATTCCACATCCAAGACAAATGAAAATGACCATCAGACATCCTAAACAGCAAGTAGATCCAAGAAACACGTAATAAACAACAAGAATCAAAAAAGCTGCCCATTCTCCTTCATAAAAGTCAACAGAACAAGAAGCGTCCAAGTCAAAGTACCAGATATTTCCTAAAACAAACCAAACAACCATGAAAAGACCTAACATCGCATTAAGAGCTGCGGATACTGCGCAAATCTTTCCACTCAAAAAATGTGTGCAGTAAGGTGTGATAAGCTCAGTCACTGACAAGAGAACAAAATGGACCAGGTAGAGAAACATTAAAACCTGAAGCCAAAGTCTTAAGGGTTTGTTGCAATCTCCGTCGTTCACTAATAGGACATAAGCGATACTCAAGATATATGCAAGTTCGATTAGTCCTAGGAAGGTAAATGTTGCAACTCTGTATTTTCCTTTCGCTTGTTTCTTTTTGTCGCCCATTTTATTACAAGTCTGCAGTTTGATTGGGTTTGATGTTGTTCGGGTATTTTCGATTTACTTTTAATTATTTTTAAATTTTAATCGACTTTCATTCCTTTGAGAATTTTATATATACTTTAAGTGTAGATAATAATAGGAAGAAATCATCTTTAATAGGTAAGTTTTTTCAGTGGTATTATCTTGAGAATAGTTTCTATATTAAGTTTTCTTTTAGTCTTGGAATTTTTTTAAATTATTTCATCGGTTTCGATCATTAAAGATCTTGATATTTGTGTTCTGATAACAACCAGAAAGAAATAAAGAAATGTTATGATTGTCTATATGATGATCTCATAAGATATTAAATGTCTATATCCACTTAAAAATCCATAATATCAGTAAAAACTCCAAAAAATATCATATATCTGCCAAACTATGAGGTGTATCGAATTGTTATTAGTATTTAATATTAACAATGAGAAATGAACCAAGTCTGTTACCAGAGCGAGCAGAAAGAAAAGAAAACTTGTTTTTACCCAGTTTTCCTCTAAGATCAAGACAAAGCAGCCGGTACTCAAAAGTGCTGAAAAAAGAAGATTTGAAAAACAAGTCATTGATGAGTCCAGAACAGGTGAAAATTTTATATGATCAGATCGGAATCCAAAAAGGCCTGACAGTCCCACCCGTTAAAAGAGACCAGATCAAATTAAAAAACTTTCGTTTCAAGTATCGATCAACTCCTCCAGTAAACGACTGGAGTCCTTCTAAAAATTGCTTCATTTCTCGTCTTTTACAGAGAAGAGAAAATGACCTAGTTGTTGAAAATTACAAGTTTATGCTAACCGGTGCGAATTTCAGTTATTTAAATAATAGAATCCTTGAAAAAGATAGTAGTAGCAATACCTTGATTCATGAACTACCCAGTTTAGATGCCCGATACAAACATCTCAGTCCAGAGCCTCGTGAGGTGGTTTTTGATAGAAATTCGAAAGGTTTTATCGAAAATGATTATTTGAGGAGGAAAATATTTAAATATTGATTTGTAAGATTTTCGATATTTTTAGTTATAATGACTGACCTGACTGTCTCAGACCAGTGGTGCCAGGATCATCACTGGAGACCGCTGTTCAGAGGAAAGTGTTTCAAGTCAATATCGATTATTCTTCCTAAAGTTATTTCTGACCTGCTCGACCTGGACTCTATCATCTTAGACACATCGACTGAAGACGAGGAAGCCAAGTCACTTCTTTTATCTTCCGAGTACTCTCAGTTCATTTCTACTCTTTCTGAAGCTATTTCATCAGTCAGTCAACAAGAAGTGATTCCTCGACTGAACTGGTCTGTTCCACTGTAACCTTCATTAAGCGATGCAGAGTGGATGCAGTCATTAAACTGCAGAAAGCCAAATGAAATTCTTTTATTATTAAAATCTTCCTATCTTGCATCAGCTGATAAAGAAAAAGCAGAAAATTTAGGCTTTCCTTTAAGACTTAACCTTTCAAAGTACCACAAGCTCAGAAAAAGCATGATTTTTAGAGTTTTTGTGAAAAATCGAAATTTAATCGCTGCTTGTCAAAAAGAAACTTCGAGTTTTTATGAGTTTTTACAGGAGATTCAAGAGAAAATCATTGAAAAAGTTGAAGATATCTTCGAAGAAGTCATTGCGGTCTGTCCTTTAGATAGCTTCTCATTCGATATTTATATTGACCTTCCTCCTCAGCAAAGAGTTTTCATTTTAGGATTTAATCCTTTCCTTGAACCCACTGATCCTCTTTTATTCACTTGGGAAGAACTTAATGCTTTGGAAAATTTTCAGTTTAGAATCGTTTTAGAGGACAAAATTAAACCTTCGGAGCTTTCTTCGTTTCGGGTTCCAGTTGAAATCGCAACGGGACAGGACATTTCAGAATTTCTTGACTCTCTTAAGTCTAAATAAATGGATAAATCTATTGAAAAACTTCAGTCCATCCTGGAAAAATCGAAAAATCCTCTTGAAAACCTCAAACTTGAAGTAGAGATTTATGGGATTTTTAATTTACCTGAAAGTTGGAAACCTACTGATAATGATGTTATTGAGTATCAGCACACGGTTTCGATCTCTAAAATCATCTTCCAAAACGGTAAAGTTCGAAGACGTGAGCTAACCGAAGAAGAGCACAAAGCCTTAGAAGAGTCCAAAAAGTTAAAAAAAGACGCAGCAAAGAAAAAAGGTCAAGAGCAAGAACTAACCGCCGAGGAAATCCAAATGGCGGAAAAGAAGAAGAAATTCCAAGAAGACCTCCGAAAAAGACGAGAAGAAGACCTCGAAAAAGCAGACGATGAAAAAAAGTACTACCTGATAATGGAAGACATTTACAAAAACCCTTGCATTAGCTGGGAGCTAGACTCAAGTCCTGAAGACTTCCGCCTCGTTAAAAGTTTCGTCTTAAGCGTTGACAAAAAGCCAAGCGAAATCCTCGACTTCGAAGAATCAGTTGAAGACTCCGGAGGAATCTTCTTAGACTTCACTCGAATTCCCAAGGTCGTCGAAGAAGACCCGAAGAAAAAGCCAGTGAAAGGCAAGGCCCAAGAAGAAGTAAAGCCTTGTTCAGCCAAGGCTTGGATTGACTTGAAAGGCTTTCAAGTCCCTGGGAATGACGAGGTGTTCATCAGGTCAAAACTCGAGGAAAACGAAGGCGAGTCGATATTTAAAGACACTTACGTGTACCTAAGATTGAAAGTCACTCCTTCAATCACTCCTCTCATGTCGCCTGTGATTTTTCCTGAAACTTTCAGCTCACCTGAATTGCTTACACTCGCTGATCCGACCTACGCTTTCAGAAGACAAATAAAACTCTCTTCTTTGAAGATCGCTGAGGACTACAAGTCGAAATTCGCTGATCAACAAGAAGACAATCAGCGAAAAATGGCGGTTTCGAGACAAAAGGAACTTCGGGAAGGCAGAAAACTCGACTTTTTATATGATTTTAACTTGTCTGGAAAAGCTGAAGGACTTAAAGAAAAACTAAAAAAGTCTATTGTTGATGTCATTCATGATAGTCTTGTTAAAAAAGTGGCTTTGACAGGACTTGTTGATACTGATAAAGATAAACTTCTCTCAGAAGCTTTTGCTTATCTTGTTGAACAGATGCAGGTCAGTGTTGAAGAAGTTGTTAAAGAAAACAAGGAAAGTTTCCATGAAGATATCGTCATTCCTTGGGAACATGCTTATCGAGAACGAGAACTTTTTTTAATAAATGCGCCGAAGGAAAATATTGATGACAAGTTGCTTAGACTGGCAAATGAATACGAAATTCAAGGAAAAATACAGAAAGCGAATGAGTTTCACAAGGAAAGAGCCTGTCGAGACCGTAAAAACATCTCGATTTGGATGGATTTTACCAGATTTTGCCTGAGAAACGGCGATATTTCACATGCTGAGGAGTACATCAAAGAAATCCTCTCTCTCAATGAAAATTCAGTGGAACATCTGGTCCTTCTTGGCAGTCTTCTTCTTCAAAGAAGACGATTTCAAGAAGCTGCCTTTTTTTTACACCAGGCAGTTGAGAAGGACTTTTATCATGTAATTGGAAATCTAGTACTAAGCCTACTTTACAAGTTCACGAATAAGCCAGGGCTGGAAAAAAGGTACTCTTCAATAGCAAAACGACTTTGCATGAGACATCTGGGCCTTCTACAGCCGAAAAGAGGAGTAAAAAGCAACTTTAACCCAAGTCTTGAAAACAGCTTCTTCAGAGTTGAAACCCAGGCAGGGGAGTACTCAAAAAGCTTGACTTTAGACCAGGTGGACGACATGTACTACTTCTTAACTGACTACTTCTTGAAAGAAAAACTAGTCTTCCTCGCTGGAAAAGCTTTAGAAGAAGTTTGCAACAAAGAGACTTCTCTATCCCGTCATATTTTCTACAAATCTCAAATTCTCTTTTGGACTAAAAACTACTCTGAATGTGCAGAGACCCTTCAAGACCTTCTAAAACTTGACCCGAAGCATGAAGCTGCCTGGATCCTTCAAGGAAACGCTCTTTATTTCATGAACAATCACTTTGATGCTGAAGAAAGTTACTTAAAAGCAGTCCGCAGCAGTAACAGAGGAAAGACTTTAATAAGCAGTGCCCGGTCAGGTACTCATATTTCAGATTATTCTATTCTCCTGCGACTTGGAACGATTTACTTGAAGCGAAGAGCCTGGACCGACGCGAAACTCGTCTTCAACAAATGCTGTGAAGAGAACCCGACTTCTACTTCTTGGACTATGCTCGGATTGTCATGTCTTTACCTCAATGAACTGAATGAGGCTGAAGAAGCTTTGACTGAAGGAAATATTATGGACGAGCAGAATCCCATCAATTGGGCCTCACTCGCTTTGCTTTGTGCGAAAAGGACTGATAAGCTTCCGGGAAGACTTGCACAGTTCTTGACTAGTATGAACTTGGCGGTCACTTTTGATTTGAATGATGTTTATTTGATGCAAAATATTGCACAGGAGTATATTCGCATTATTGTCATTGGAGACTATGATGATCTCAGGCTACTTAATCATATTCTTGTTATTACTGCTAATGCGCTTAGGCAACAGGGGAAAGATGTCAGTGATCTTAGGAAGTTTGTTGAAGAGGCTTTCGCGGCTCAGAAGGAAAAGTTTCAGAGTAAAAAAAGAAGAATTGATGAAATCTGTGAGAAGGTTATGAAAAGTATTAGTTAACCGGGATAAATGGTTATAAGGAGTCGAGTTGTGTTTGTTGGAGATGCTACTGTTGGAAAGTCGTCTATTGTTAAGACTTTTTGCCAGGGACCTAGCGGGTTCTCAAAGTCCTATGTAATGACTCAAGCTTGCGACGTACTTGACAAGCCATGGAAAGTGAACAACAGGGCAATAGAATTTCAAATAATTGACACATCAGGTCAGACCATCTTCCGCGATATTTCATCAGAAATGGTAAAACCCATTCAGATTTCAAGATCTTTCGTGGTGGTCTTTGTTTACGATATTACAAACCCAGAAAGTTTCACATCTTTGCAGGTCTGGCTAAAGACTGTTCGTGATGCTCTTAAAGATAAAGTTTTTTATGGTTTTGTTGTTGCTAATAAAAGTGACATCAGTGAAAGAATCTTGGTTAAACCTCAGGATGGCGCCGCATTCGCAAGGTCGAACAGATTTGAGTTTATAGAAACCTCGGCAGTAATTTTCAATTAGCTCACTGTTAATGACACTGAAAATCTTTTTAAGAGCATTGCTGAAGGAGTTTTCAGAAGATTTGATGAAAGAGTTAGAAGGGTATCAGGTTTTAACTAGCTTAATGTTATGGATTGGCCAACGTTGGCTAAAATAAATGGCTTCTGTTTGGCTTGAACCGATCGCTCACGAAACTCTTGCCTATCGTTCAGATCCTATAAAACTTCGTCGTCCTCTGATCATTTCCGAGTTCCGCGTGGCTAAACCTCAGTTCCCGCTAAGCCACGTAGAATTCATGGCAAAGGACCTAAGAATCCCAGGAGACGAGTTGGTTCTTTTAGAGAAAGTTGAAAGAATTGAAGCATCCCCAAATGACTGTGTGATAAAACTGAAAGAGCCTGTGCTTACAAACTTTTTGGTTGTGAAAGGGGAATATAGAGCTTTTAGTCTGTGTTTGGAAGCGGCAGATGCAACTTTACCATCAGGAAAAGTGACTTTGAAACCTGTAAGTTTTATTTAGAGTCAAGAAGAAGTTGACCTTCTTATTATATCTCCTCTCGAGTTCAATGGACTTTTCCAGTACTGGTCGGATTTTGACGATAAATCCATCACAAGTATCCGGTATAGTATTGGAGACTTTTCTAGTCCGAACGCGGCTGTCTTTTCTATATGGAAGACTTCACAGGAGAGCCTGAATGTCTTAGTCAATAAAATCGAGGACCTCGCTAGCAAGGTCATTCCTGGGCAGACATATATGGAAAACTTGGAAAAACTTGGAGGGTACTTGGAAGACGTTATGAACTTTTATCATTCAGGCTTCGACTCGGCCTATTCAGGCCTTAGAAAATTAGCAGATAGTAAGCTACCTTTGAGCCTAGTAAAAATAGCAATAAGCGCCTTAGCAGGAGAACTCCATGGGTTAATGGAGGCCAAAGCCGCTTTGAAAGTCATTTCGCATATACTAGAAATGCCAAGACTTTCAAAAGCCTTTCTCGAGTCTTCAGGCCTGTCTCATTTGCTGCTACTAGCGACTCATCAACTATCATCATCTCAACTAGTGCTTAAAATCATTCAAACATTTCACTCCCTTCTCTCAGTTCCCAGCAACTCCTCGTATTTCTTCGAAAAAGACATAACATCAGGGTTAAATCCTCAACTGGCATCAATGAACTTTACTTTCCCAAAACGTTTGAAAAAAGAAGATGGCAAAAAACCGAAACTAGAAGAAGAGACCTGCTGCAAGACAGCTTATCAGATCATGTTAGGACTGTTAAATGAAAAAAAGTCAATAAAAGTGACAAATGCTTTAAAAGTACTGTTAAATAAATGTGCTCTTTTTTATTCTCTACAGAAACTTTTCATTATGAGCAAGTCAGGTGATAATTGTTTTGGAATTTTAGAGAATATTCGAAAAAATTTGAAGTTGCACATGCTTCGGTCTTCTTCTCACTCTTTTACAGGTGTTAAACATGAACTTTTAAATTTCGTTTTACTTGATAGCGGACTCAGTTTGGCTAACTTGCAAGACTCAGTTCAATTTTTGTCGCAATCTATTTTGACTAATTCTCTGGCAGACTGGCTTACTTTTACCAACTTTTTACCGAATTTGCTGTCTTTTTTTATATTTCAAAGTAGCACTTTAGAGGATTTTCGTCTAGCTTTTATTAATATTTCTGATATTTTACTAATGATTATCCGAAGCCAGGGTGGGTTCTTATATCTTACCACTCAGGCTGAGGTTATAACTGGATTTATTCAGGCTTTTCAGGGAATTTCTACACCGGGTCTTTCGGAAGATGCGGATTTTAATATTTTGGAGGAGGAGTACTTGTTGAGTGTTGTGACTACTGAAAAATTACCCAGTTTTGCTAAACAACTTGCTCAGATTTTAAAGATTTTGATGAAGGTCTCGGAAATGATTGGTCTTGTTAAAAATGGGGAGGTTGTTTTAGGGTTTAGTGGCCTTTACTCGTTTTTGAATGTTGAAGATGTTAATATTTTAGCTTCCTCGACGTTTTACACTATCATAAAATTCCAGCCCGACCTGATAGTCTGGATGGCTGAGCAGTTAGACTTCTCAACCGACACCGAAAAGCTAAAAAGCTTCTACATTCTAGAACTTCTAAAAATCTCTTTTCAAGAAGACCGAAGTGCAGAGCTTCTAATAACTCACGGCCAACAGTTGAGTGAGATCCTATCTCCTCTTTCCTGCGACATTCCAGAGCTCCGAGAAAGCATCGAAGTATTATCAGAATGGTTAAAGCCCGTCTCTAAATCCAAAAACATTGACTCAGACCTTCTTCTCAGCGAGATCTTAGAAGTGAGTAAGCAAAAGAAAGACAAAAACTCCGTAGCAATCGAAACAAAAGCTTCTTTTCTCGTCACAGAAGAAAACTCAGACCACTGGTCGGACCTAAGCTTCTTCGGCGAGCTTTCCTCAAAAGGTTCAACTTGTCTTCACCTCGTCCCTTCCCTTCGCATGTTGAATCTTTTGGTAACTCTACGAAAATGGTCTTCAATAAGTTTCATCAACAAGAACTGCCTTCCAATCCTAACAAATTTAATAACACGAGCAACTCAAACACTTCATCTTCTGACAACGAAACCGAACACAAAAGAAGTTTTCACTACTTTAAACTCTTTTCAGCTGAAGCAAGACCTTTTAGAAGTTCTAGTCCCTTCCGTGAATATCTTCAACGTGATACTTGAACAACTCCTTGCCTGTGAGTTGCTGATGTACAACAATTCTCCATTGTTAGAGTCCCTGGTGCACCTGTCGGCCTTGTGTGAAATCGGGTCAGGTTTATTTGACCCGTTAAGAGCGAAGATCGTGAGAATGATAAAATCGACTTTTGTGCTTTGGGCCCAGTTGCCGAATTTCTGTGATGTTTACATGCCGATTTTATTTGAACATGCCTTGCAACACCCGTTTAAGAAGTCATCAGTTCTTAATATTATTGGCTCGATTTTTGAGTTTTTAGTGAGTAACAAGGACCCGAGTTTTCATAGCAAATGTGTTGAGTGGATCGCGAAGGACTCGTTGATGCCTTTGTTTAACCCTTACTTGATCTATCAGTCGATTTCTCAGTGCTCGGGTATTGAAAATGAGTTCAAGACTTTAACTTACATGCAGCTGCCTTATGCGAAGGTAAAGGATAGCTCGCATAGTAAGTATGAGATGAGAAACTCCTGGGAACATAAAAGACTTTTAAGTGTTTTACTTGATGGAAGTGGGTCGGTACTTGATAAGTTCTTTAAAATTCTGTTTAATACGAATGACTATGACACTCATCTCGCTTTTTTGAAAATTCTTAGATGTGTCTTGACAACCAATCATTTACCTGCAGGTAAACCTGTCATCGACTATTTGAAAAAAATGCTTCGGGAAAAAAATAACTTTAAAGGTAAAGCGATTTTTATTATTCATGCACTTTCTGATATACCCTTCGCTAAAGCTCTCATAATCCATGAAGACATTCCAGAAATTCTGATATCTTTGATCAATCTTCCAGAATTCACGAAAGTCGTGAATAAGATCTTTGAAAATCTTTTCAATTCTGAACTTTCTACAAGTGATGATGAGAAATTCGCTTATTCTGAAGATTTGCCGAAGATTTCTCATATTCAGCAGTTTATTTTGATGATTAGAGACCTGCTGCTGTTTAATATTCCTGGAGCTGAAGAAATGTGTATAGATGATGATGATGACCTTCTTTATGGGGAGTTTAAAAAGTCGAAAGCGAAAACGAGTCAAGTTTCTATCGAAGTGACTCAAACAGTTTTAAGTACTTTGAAAGTTCTAAGCAATAGTGTTGTAGGTCGAAGCCTTATTGTCTGTGGGTACTATCCTTATAAAGACATGCAGTCCCCTCTGGAGTTTTCTGGATTTATGAGAAGAGTTCTTCTAGGACTGCAACAAGACGACTGGCAAGACCCGTGCTTGTCTCTTTTAACGACTTTCACCGCGATTCTCAAAAACATCGGCTCTAATGTCCTGACTCATGAACACCTTGCAAAGCTTTCATCCCAGTTAAAAGTTCTTGAAAGTCCCAAAGCCAACTCAATTCTTCAAAGTCTCACAAGTCTACCTCAAAAACCTGACATTCAATATATAGAACTTCCTAAAATCCGCGACTTGAACAGTAAATTCGCAGTAAAAGGCCCGGACTATGGAAAAATCAAGGAATTTGGGAAGAATTTAAGGAAAAATCATGCAAATCAGCTTGTTTTAGGAAAAAGATTCGGAGAAAAGAATTTGGTTAAACCGATCCAGTTCTTGACTGATTTTTTGCCCCCGCCTTATCCGGCTTTGTTTAAGTTTAAACCTGAATTTAAGAAAGACGATTGGATGACTTTCGCTGAACCGCTTCAGGAGCTGATCACTGCAAAAGTTCAGGAAAGACAAAGGAACTTCGAAGATAAGCTTAAAAAGTTGCAGCCTCCTTCTGGATATGCTCCTACTGCACAGGTTGAAATCATGATGCCTAAAGCGCCAATTCAACAAATGGTCCCTATGCAGCCTCCTCCTCAACAGTTTACTAGAAGTCTCGCTTTACCCGCTCAGACAACTTTGAATGATGCGGAAAAAATGGCTTTCAATGAACTTGCTGGATTGCTGCAGAAGAAAGATAGAAGTTATGACCCCAGACTGCAGGTTAGGATTGAACATATTTTGAGTGATTATCCGAATTTGGTGAATTTCTTGAAGAATTAGATAGGTTTAAATTCACAGTTAGGATTTGATTATTGGAATTGTTTTGGTAATCATTTAAGTTAACTGGGCTACTTTTACTCATAATGAAAAATACTAATGAAGCAATCAAATCACATGGAAAAATTCATAGACAGCTACATCAATTCAAGGCTAAAGCAAAACTTCCTAAATGTCATAGACTCAAAATCAGAAGCAATGAAAAAGCTAGAAATCATCGTCCGAAACAACACACGTAAAGAACTTTTCCAACTTTTACTAGTGATCCAGCAGCAGTTTTACGAGGAAAACATTGAAATGAAGCAAGAATTCGAAGGAATGAACCAAAAAATATTCGAAAAAAACCAAATCATCGACAGTTCTCTAAAAATCTTCAAAGACCAAAAAGCTGTCATTAAAAGATTCAACCTTCCCGATTCAATCCCGCCTCAAGCCTTCGATGACGGGCAAAAACAAGAAACAATTGAAGAACTAAAAAACCTTATCAGCATCGAAAGATCAAAACTTGATGCAATTAAAGTAGTTAATGCGGAATATAAGAAAGAATCTGACTCAGCAAGTCAAAAGGCGAAGATGGCTGATAAAGAACTAGAAAAATTAATTGTGCTTCAAAAGAAGCGGGTTGAAAAAATTGAAAGAATTTTTGGAAGACGAGAAGATGAGATCAACAAAGAGACTGATTTGATTCGAGGAGATTTTTTAGCTTATAAGAATAAAATTGAACAGGAAATGCAGATAAGGACTTTACTTGAAGAAAGACAGAATGAGTTTATTTGTAGTTTGATTAGTGAGTTGAAGAATACGAAAATTATTTTGCAGCATCCCACTTTGAGACTGAAGACTTATGATAAGTTAAGGCAGAGCATGAAAACACCTGATAGAAATCTTCAGTTTCAGACACCTCTGCCTGAATCTGAAAGGATGAAAACTCGAAATATGCTTATTTCAAAAAGTTCTAAAATTTCTCGTCGTACTCGTAGTAGCTTCAAGAATTGATTTTAATATTCAATAAGCTTTTGGGTTATTCTGTTAAGATTTAAATTTGGAAGGTATCCGCTTTTAATATTATTTAATTAATTGGCCATTACCTTACTCAGCTACTAAGTGACAGTTATACTGACTTGACAGGTGGTTGTTGATTGAAATCATTGATTCAGTATCTGATAAATCCAAAAGGCTTTCAATGTAAAGTTCATCATCTTCATCTTGCAGTAATCTAGGTTCTTGAATTGATGCTAAAAGTTCCTTGCTTTGTTGTTTGTATATTTTTCCATAAAATCTATTCTTTATACTGCTTGGCAGCCGTCCAGGCAAATAATTCGAAATAAGTTTCCACTTGCCTCCAAATTTTTGATGCATCAAAACCAAAACCTGATCTTCTTCCTTAGTCCACGACGACTTTTTAGTGGTCGGGTCAATCCTCTGACGCCATCTCTGTTCAACTTCGGCTGCTGAACGAGAAGGAAAAGCTGAAGAAATAGCTTTCCAGTCATAGTTCATCTCTTTGGCGATTTTTGAAAGTTTTTCATCATCATCCAAAGTCCAGTATTTGTATTGTTTGGGTTTTTCTGTTCTTCTAGAGACCTCAGAAGACACATGAAAGTCTTTAGTATGATTTAAAATACCGACAAGGTGATTTTTTGGAAAGTTTTCAATAGTGAAGTTCATTTTTACTAGATTTAAATAAGAATAAAAACCGCTCATTTGTAGCATGAAATAACAAAGAAGTCAAGTAAGCCAAAATAATCAAAATATGAAACACTAATTATGATTAATAAACACAACCAAAACAGTGATATCATCAACACCTCCATCAATCCTGCTCCACCTTTTAACAGCGAGACTAACAATTTCATCACAAGCATAAGCCTCTTTGCCAGAATCAAGCATACTTCCAACAATCTGCACAGCTTCCTGACTGTCTATAAATTCCCAGACCCCATCAGAGGCGATGATAAGAAAATGATCGAATTTCGTCAAAGTCCTTGAATTAAATTCAGGATTTGAGCAGACTCCAACACTTTTAGCGATATCGTCTCCTATTGACCTGGACATTGCTAGTCCAGGGATGTCGTCAAAAGGAAGCCAAACGCGATGAGGTCCTAGTGGCTGTCCGTTAAGTGCTCTGAACTGAAGAACTCTTCCTCCAAGGTCTCGAATTCGAAGACTTTCATCTTCTAATTCGGGTTTGTGATCTCTGGAAAGGTCTTCGGAGACCCACCCGTTGGTCTTACGTCCAAGCACAGCTCTAGAGTCTCCAATATTCGCACAGATCAAGTAGTTGCTTATAATAATCACTGAAACCATTGTACTTCCTGATATCTGAGTATCGATTTTTCGCTCTTTTAAACCAGATTCGCAGGATTTAATTGCTGATGAATATGCTTCTTCAATAGAATTTCCAACGTTTCTGTACTTTTTTAAGAACTTTTCAAATTCACTCACAAATGATTTCTTTAAATAACGAGAAACTTGATGGCCATTCACACCATGGCCATCACACACACTGAACAAGTAACAACTTGGGTTATTTTCGAGGTTACTGTGGATGATGAAAGAGTCCTGGTTTTCTTTCTTGTTTCTTCCATTCACTTGACCTACTCGGGTCTTGTAGAGGCAGCGACTTATGAAGTTTACGGTATTAGAAATATCATCAGTATTCATACTCTGAGTCCTCCTCTTACTAGCCTTAATTCGCGAGCTTTCAATTTTAATCAAATTCTGTCTCGGAGACCAAAGTTCAACTTTTTTCTTATTAATCTTCCCAGGGCTAGGATTCGAGCTTTTCGAAGGTTTTAAAGTAGCAGAAGACAAAGTCTGAATAGGTTGAAGTCTATTATTCTTAGGTGTGACCAATTTTTCAAGTAAGGTCTGAGAAGGACTCGGCAGAATAGGAACAAGTTTCGTTCTCGAAGGTTGAGCCTTTAAACTAACTCTCGAAGGACTTTCAGATTTTCCTAATTTGACTTTGTTCTTTTTAATCTGAATTTTGTTCATATCTTTATATGTCCAACAAAAGGCCAGGCAACTCTCGATGGAAGAACTTTTCAAAAGTCCCTGAAAAATCATCAGAGCAGACAAAAGACTTCTGGAGCAACGAAGAGTTCACACTGATGTTCCACACAGCAACTTTTTCATCAGCAGACGTGATTTTAAACCAAGAGCTTTTTCAAGGAGTGCAAGAAAAAGACGTTCTAGAAGTTCTTCCACTTGACCCTCTTTACGAAGCGTTTATCGTGCAAGTTTCGTCAGATTCATTCATAACAAAGACGAACACAACAATAAGCATAAGTTCTCAACTAGCTTCAGTTCTTTCACTGCCGACATCGCGTTCATTACAAGTGAAAATAACGAGATTCGCATCGAATAAGTACGACTGCGAAGAACTGGTCATGTCAATAAAAGACCAGCACATCTGCAGGTCACTCATTTGGACTGTCTCGAAAGAATACTGCGGACTTGCAGTGTACAAAGGGCAGCTTTTGAGCAAGTCAGGCTTCCGAGCAGCTGTTTGTTACATCGTCGGAGGTTATAAACATCTGAACACAGGACTTGTCACTGTCAACACTCGCATCACCTTCAGGACTAAATCTTGTCGAATGACGATTTTAGTTGAAATGAGTCGGGAAATGTGGGAAGTCTCACCGAGTGGAATTCTTTATTGGGAAAAAATGATGACTTTTCTTACTACTTGTTTTGAAAGGCAGCTTATTAAAAGAGTCAGTCATAAAATTGATGTGATTTTTTACTTTAGGGTTGTCAATAATGGAAAAATACTTGATTTTTGTAGGCATGTCTTGAGAATCACTGATTTGAGGAATAGTTGGATGGATGCCTTGAAAGCGATTAAGAGAGAAATTAATTTTTTCCCTACTGCTTTTGCTTGGGGAGTTGATTTACCTGTTTCAGCTGAGAGGTTTAAAGAGTTTTTTCCTTTTAGTTCTTATCAGAACTCTGAAAAACTAGTGCAAGGCTTTCACCAGTCAATGAGTTACTTTCCCTTATCAGAAGTCGCTTTAACGGGAGACTCAGGGGTTTCATTATCTCCAGATTCCTGCTTTCTGGAAGCGATAAACTATTCACTTTCCCGATTCGAAAGTGAAGACATGAAGAACTGCACAGGTAACTCAGTGATGATCATCACAGCAGGTACAGGACTTTACTTCGTCAACCATGACCTGGCAAAGCTAACCAAAACCCGAGCATTGACATCTGGAGTCTCGATAAACCTGATGTCAATGAAGAGACACCCTCTTCACAAGTACCCTCTTTTCATCTACAACAAAAGAATCCACCGACAGGACTCAGCGAGTTCAGAGCCTTTTCACGTGACACCCTTCACATTAAGCAACTCTAAGAACAACTCTCGACCTTTTTGGTTTTCAGTTCATTATTTCTTCTCATTCATGCAACTTGAAGCAACTTGCAATTTACAGTCAGCGATTCACCTGCAGGTTCATGAAAGACACAAAAAATTCGTACCGTTGTTTCGACTTGCACATGTTCCTGGAGATGGACTACCTCGTGTCAGGTCTACTCTGGCAAAACAGGTGATTTTTGATAAGAATGATATGAGCAAGACTGTCAATGGAATGAAGTTTCAGATGATCATGCATGATGCAAGTATTTTTAATGCACCGGAAAATAAAATTGAGGAAATGGTTAAAAATTTACCGACAGTTCGCAAGTGGTCCATTCAGAAACCACAGGAAAGGACTATGACCAGAAAGGATTCTTCGGAATCTTATCGCAGGGAAAGTAGTGTCTTGGTTAGGGAACCAGAAAAAAAAGATAGTCTTTTGTCTGGCACTTTTCTTTTTAATCCTAAAAAAAGGTTCAGCGCTTTTAAGAGAAGATGGGCTCAGGGGTTTAAGGTTAGGAAGGATATTGAGAAGAAGAGGTTGAAGGATGAGAATTTGATTAATGGAAAAGATGTTTTGGAGTATTATGAAAGTGTTTGGAGTAGTATTTTAGAACCTTGCTTGCTCCCTTTGTTTAATGATTTCTGGCCTAAGAAAGAAGATTTGGGAACCACGCAACTTCACAAGGCATACGCATGGCAAATGACTCGTGAGCAAGCAATAATAAACCTAATCGGTGCAAAGCTAGACGACGGTTTCCAAATAGTACGAAAAGGAGCAATCGACAAATTCGGTACAAGAATAACCTCTCCAGACCTTGCCCTATCCTTAGGTTACACATACCACGAGATAAAGCCAGACCCAAGCGACGAGATAAACCTAGACTACATGATATACTACAAGAAAAACCCAAACCTTTCCTATTCCTCCCCCTTGATAATTTTCAACTCCGAGTCCAAATCATTTGAGCCTCAATTAAAAACCTTTTCCTACAGTTTCCCAACAATGTGGACAGACAAAGACTGGAAGCTAGTCGGTCAGCATCGGACTTCTAATAATTAGTAATGTCAAATCCAAGTAGTAGAAATATTCGAGTCAACACATCTGCACGTCTTCCTCAGTCCTCAAGACTTCACTTCGATCAAAGTGACAGCCCTGGACCAGGCGGGTATCTTATCAGAGAACCTTTTGCGAATGGGGTAAAATTTCCCTTGGCTAAGCGAAGACCGTTGTTTGACTCTGAAGAAACTCCTGCACCTGGGTCTTATTCGATTGTTTCTTGCTTTGACAATAAAAAAAGTTACTCGTTTTCTCCGAAACTCAGCAAATCTGTTCCGAAGTACCCTGGACCTGGAGCTTATCAGGTTAAAGAAGTTGTTGTTAATGCCGCTCGACCTGTTATTGGGAAGGAAAAAAGGAAGGATAACTTTTTTAATGAAGAACTTGCTGCATTGCCTGGACCTGGAAGGTATAACTTTAGGGTTACTCTTGCTGAGGGACCTAGGTGGAAGTTTGGATCGGAGACTAGTAGGAAGAAACAGGATATTGTTGATACTCCTGGACCGGGAAGCTACGAAATTCCCGATACTAAAAGTAAAGTTGTCTTCAAATTCCCATCTGGTAGAAAAAATGAAAAATACAGTGCAGCTCCTGGCCCTGGATATTATAACGTCCAAGGCAACTTGAGATACTCCCTGTTTACCCTATCCAGATCTGAAAAATTTCAAAAAATATCAGGACCACTATTACCAGGTCCAGGAGATTATAATGTATCAAACACGAGCTTTCGAGTTATGGGATCAACGAAGTCAATAGTTTTTAGTGACGCTGGGAAGTGATGTAATTTATAGAATTATCCATGATAAAATTAATAATAATTATATATCCATAATAAAAACAAACTATTCTTAATATCAGGCTTCTTTCATAATACATCTACATAATGACTATGTTTTGCCAAGGTCTCGAGCTACAAGCACTACCCTATCTCGGTCTCTACGACACCCAAGGTTACCAAATATTCTCAACATCCTTAAAACATTCCTCAATCCTTTCATGCCCTTCCCAATTACAACAAGAAATCTCTCGACTAACTTCACAAGGAATTCCAATATCAGAAGTAACAATAGAGCACAACGCAGGTTTTCTCGACGACTTCCAAGATTTCATCGACGTGAACTTAATATTCCAGCCATACGTGTTCTACGACGCCGGTTTCGGAGGTTCTCATTCATGCACACTGCACCTTGCGGTATACCAAGACGATAACTCATTCATCTCATCACATCTAAACAACCACACATCCGAAAGCCTTCCAATAAACCCGACAGACATTTTAAAATGCAATCATTTCACCTGCATTCATCCAGACAAGGGTTCAATGTGTTTATCTCCAAACAACGGCAGAGTGAAAGTTTCAACATTTGTTCCTATTCACGTCTTCTACACGCTTGCCCTGGTCCCTTACAAGGGAAAGATCGTGAAAGGACTGGCCACGAAGCATCTTCTGGTCATCAACAAAGAAAAATTTCTTCTACTCTCCTGGGTCCCGTCATTGGAACTTGACACTGAGGACTTCATGAGGAACTTGGAGATACTTGAAAGACTTGGACCTCATCCTGGGTTTTATTGGTATTTGTTTAATGTTGTTTGGAGGACTTGTGGACAACCGAAAGTCGCGAAGTTTGGGGAAGATAAATGGAATGAGATAGTCAATGAAGCTTGTTTGAATCATCAGAGTCAAGAACTCGCTTTTAAGGTTTTGAATACTTTTATTCAAGATTTGCGTGGATGGTTTTTGTTATGTGCTCAGACATTTGAAGAAACGAAAATTGAGAGTATTGATTAAATCTTGTTTTAAGGAATAGTATCTAAGTGTATAAATGTTTAAATACTCTTATATTTCTAGTAGTTTCAAGCCTACTGCAGTATCAGAAGCTGTACTTTGCAACTTTTTCAGTAGATCAGAAAGTTGTTTATGTCTTACCAAGTCAGAATGGCTGGAATTTTACTCAATCTCCCCGAATCACCTAAGTCTCTTGCTTGAGATCCCAGCAAACGCGCAGATTTCAAGTGTGACTCGTTTGGTCCATTCAAGTGGCAAAGATGTGCTGCTGGTTCTCACTGAAGCTCGAAGTCTTTTCACGATTTTTTATAACCAGTCAGCAAAAATCACGTCAGAAACAAAACTGGCTTTATATAAAAGAAACTCAGACATACCAGGAAAAGTCATCGTTTCGACTTGTCAAAAAGCAGGCCTTGCCTGTATTCAAAACGGACTTTATACTCTTTTTTTTATGGAAGACGGGAAAATCATTGAATCTCATGAAAATTGCACTAAGGGAGAGTATTTAATCGACATGAAATTCTTTAAAAATTCGTTAAATGTTGCGTTTCTGTTAAAAATAAAGGAAAATGAGTTTAAGTTGAAGATTTTTGAAGTTTTTTTTAATGAAAAAAGACCAGTTGAAAAAAAAATTATTAATGTTGACTCGCAGCCTTTTAAAATCATTTCTATCAACTTTGATACATGTTGTGTGTTTTGCAAGAAGGGGGTTATGAAGTATAGTCTCGCGCAAAATAGAATTGTGAAGAAAAGTTATTATTTGGAAGAGGTTACTGCTGCTTGTGAAGCTGAAAACTTGAACTGGATTGTTTCGGATAAGAAGTTTTTGTATCTTGTGAACTTTGAAGAAGATTTAGAATGTCAGGTTCTCGGCCCCTGCTCATCCTGCTGCAATTTAACATATCTCGGCAACAAATATTTTTTTTTATCCTCAAAAGTAAACGACCCAAAGTACATCCGAGTTCTAGACAACCTACAACAAGACAGCTACATCGAAGTAATCCAGTCCCTTCCAAACATAGCTCCAATAATCGATTTCAAGATAAACGAAGAAGTAAACCTTCGAGTGTTAAACATGATCGCATGTTGCGGTTGTGAAGAAACAGGAGGAATCCGTTTGATTTCAAAAGGCGTGACAGTGAACATCGAGTTAGAGCAGAGCATTGCGAACATTCAAGGAATCTGGACGCTGCAGTTAGAAAGCGAATACGATTCCTGGCTTTTCATGTCCTTTCCATCGACAACTAAAATCTTTGAAATTTCATCTTTCGACATAAACGTGCGAGACTTCTCAGAAGCGAGTTCATTTAACCATCCTTCACTATTAGTGATGCATCACAAAGGGCAGATAGTTCAGGTGACATCTTCAGGTATCTACATTTACAACAAGTTCTTTTCTCTGGTCACTTCGCTCGAGGTCCTTTCAGAAGAGATAGTTTCAGTTGCCTTTAACGGTGAGTCTTCATTAGTGACAGTTTTAAACACTCAGGTGTTATCAGTTTATTCTTTAAACTTCACTTCGAACAGTTTCAACATCTCCGAACAATCAAAACTTTCCCTAACTTCAGACATTTCCTGTCTCTACTCATATCAAGACTATCTCTGTTTAAGTCACTGGCAAGCTTGTGACTTGCAGGTCTTAAGCCTATCTTCTTTACAGATAATATTCCAGGAAGCTTCAAAATTCACAGCGCCTGTGAAAAGTATGAAGATGGTCGAGTTGAACTCAAGAAAAACGTTGATCCTCGGCCTTCGAGATGGATTTCTGATATTTTACCAAGTCCGCCCTGGAGAGGAGTTCATCAAAGAGTCTTCATTCAAGATCGGGTACCAAGGAATCCGTTTAGACGTGATGCGAACACAAGAAAGTTTGTACATCTTCGCAGCTTGTGACCGTCCAGTGATTCTTTACTATGAAAACGAACAGTTTCACTTGACAAACACGAATATTAAAGAAGTTAGTTACTTTTCGAGTTTTCATACTGAAAGCTTTCCCTTCAGTCTGGCACTTTCAGTGAAAAACAAGTTTTTCATTGTGTCGCTGCCGCAACTTCAAGAGTACTCTTTTCAGACTTATATTAAAAAGTTCACTGTTAGAAGACTTGTTGTTTTTCGAGAACTGATTATTGCTTTAGTCGTAGATCCACAGAGTCTTGACTCGGTCAGGGTGTTCGATAATGACAAAAACGAGATAGATAAACTTGAAATGTCTCCTGGAGAGACTCCTATTTGCATTCAAGACTGGAATTCTTCTGTTTTTATCGGAGCTTCTGTCAAGGACCTGGCAACTGGTTCAAGTAAATTATCTGGAAAAGTTCAGGTGATTTCAATTGAAAGTCTAAGTCAGAACCGCAACAGCAAGTTAGAACTTCTCAGTACTCGTTTCTTTGAATTCGCTGTTTACAGCTTTGCATTGACAGGGTGTTACTTGTTCATCGGATTTGAAAGAGAGATTCGATGTTACCGCCTCACAGATGACTATAATTTCGAAGACTTGAACATAAGACGAAAGATAAAAATTTGTTTACTTTTAGATGTTCATAACTTTGTATTAGCTGCTGCTTCCATGATCAAAACTGTTGACTTGTATGAATTCCGCCCTGAACAAGGCTCACTTGAACTGAGGTTTAAAAATTATAAGATTTCTTGTCCTACTGCTTTGAAACTGGTATCTGCGGAAGTACTTGTCGTCGCTGAGAGCAACGGGGTGATCAGTGTGTTGAAAGTAAATCATTCTTCGAAAATTTTAGATGTGGTTTCTGGATTTTGTATTGGAATGGAAGTTGTGAATGCTTTTAGAACTAATAGTATTCCTACCAGGAGTGGAAAGGACTTGAATATTATTTTTGCTACGACTAAAGGAAGGATTGGGGTTATTTTTAACCTTGATGAGCAGAAATTTAAGATCTTGAAGGAACTTGAGGAACTTATTGTATTGGATCAGAGGGATAAGTCGTTCACTGAAACCATGAGTCCTTGGGAAACTCCTCCGTTGATTTTTGTTAAAGGAGATGTCGTCGAGATGTTTTTAGACTACCCGCCAGAAAAAAGGACTTGTCTAGCTTTAGAAATCAGTAAAAAGATTGAAAAGTCAGTGGCTGCAGCTGATATTCACGATATTCTACTAGATATGGTTAAATTGCCATAATTTTCGAAAGTAGTTTTTTTAAGATATTTCATTTCTCTAACTTCTTGAAAAGTATTTTTTCGAAAGATATTTTCCATAAACTTTTAGTAAATATTGAAAAATGATTAAACTTCATGATAACCTAATATTAAACCAGATATTGTGTAAGGATTATATTTATATTGATTACTGTTGATTCAAGACGCTAACTCGACGTCTTGTAATGCAAGCACTTGAGACTCTATTAAGATCAATTGACTTGCCTTGATAAGTGCACGACTCCCGAATACAGACAGGTTCGATTTCACGGGTTAAATTTAAGTATATCGACTGAAGACTTGTTTCAAGCTCTTCGTATTTTTTTTTCTGGTCTAATTGAAGTGAAGTGAACAGATGAAGGTTTTGATGAGGGTCACAAGAAAGGACTTTATTTTCGTCGAGCGCCATCTGGTACCTGTCGTCGTCGATGTTGTCTGCTGTGCTGGCATTCGAGATTCTGTTCGGCTTATCGTCGTACTGATGCATTTATATTCCATTTATCGGCTTTAGAGAATCGGTTGAATTTACGAGGTGTGGTTGAATATTGATTGAAGTGGTTGGAAGATTGGAAGTTTTGGTTTTGAATTTTAATGAATAGTTTGATTTAGTTGAATGAAGTATCAAATAATTTTATTATTAGAGAATCTTTTAATCTTTGAAAGTATTTTTAGGTTTAAATTGGAAAAGATTGGAAGAGAAGGATATCTGCAGATAAATGAAAGAGAAAAGATGATTATATTATAAAATATCATCAAGAAACTGAAAATGATCTTGTATAAATATTACATTCATTCCTAGTACCCTATAAATAAATCCATCATATATACTTAGATCCTTACCCATCTAAAATCTCACTATCCATCAAATTATAATAATGTTAAAGTTCATCATCAGGTCAGCATCGAATAACTCTCCATTCAAAAATGACTGGGGTCAAGGATACGGTACTTTCCACTCAGACCGCAAAGTCATTCTGAACCACACAGTTTATCGTGAAAACTTGATAATGAGCCTTAGCATAATGAAAGCATCTTTCCGCGTAAAAGATCCTTATTTAGTTCTAAAGTCTCGTGGGCAACTAGCTGTCGAGATGGTTCCTTTAATAGTCAGTCAATATGATCAATTTAAAAAAAATATCAACCCAAAGGACCGATATGTTGGATATTTGAAAAATGAAGCAATTTATAGCTTGTTGCATGATAAAATTATGAAAAATACTTATCGAAAGGAAAATGATGTTTATGATATCACTGCTTCTAATGATTCTGATGGCTGGGAATGGACTATTATCAAAAATTCGAGTGAAGAAACGAAAAGAACTGTTTTTTTGAATAAAATTGAAAAGTTTTATGCGCTAGAATTTATTAAGTACTCAATTCCTTATATTCAGGGATGGTATGCTATTGGGGATTCGAGAATTGCTGAACAAAATATGGTTTCTGACGGTGAGATTAAGGATCCTTTTGAAAATATTTAAGAGAGGATAATTTATTAGTTTATGTTATAGTGTCTTTGTTATTCTTACTTCTGCTGATATTTAATGTTAATTTTTTATCTAATAGATTATAGTTAATGGAATTCGAGTACCTTGGAGCTCACTGTGAAGTCACTAATTGCAAACAAAAAGATTTCTTACCTTTTACCTGTGATGGTTGCAGTTTAAAGTTTTGCATCAGTCACAGATGCTACAAGTCACATAACTGCAAAAAAGTGCCTAAAGGCATACAAGTTATTACTTGCCCATTATGTGGAACAGGAATCGATATTCTGAATGAATCTCAAGCTGATTATCTCTGGAATATGCACTATAATAGTGGAAAATGCAATAAACCAAGTTTGACTCTTAAATGTGCTAATATTACCTGCAAGGTTAAGCTAAACTATTGCAATTCTTTTAAATGCACCCATTGTGATAGTTATGTTTGTCTACAGCATAGGTTTCCTGATCAACATAAATGTAGGGAGATTGGGGCGAAAAGTGGAAGCAAATGCATAATTTGTTAATTATCAAGCTTTATTCATAGTGAATAGTTAATTTTGATCGATTATTCAAAGTTTTCCCTATACATTATATTAAATATAGAACATTATAAAATGGTTGATAATCTATTAAAAAAATCTCAAGAATATAGTGAATTTGAATGTACCTATAATCAACTTTTCGGGCAAGCATCTATTACAGAAAAATGCAGTAAATGTAAGAGGGATTTCGGAATTAGTTTACTAATGAATGACGACTCCACAAATTTTATTTGTGAAAGATGCTTTCAAGAAAAGTTTGTGTGCTCTACACAGGCTTGTGGCAATGTTTCTGCATTTGGTTTGGCCAATAGACGCCCCTATTGTTTTAAATGCTTGTGGAGTTTCGAAGTTAAAGACATGGAAACCATTTCAAATATATATGATTTTTGGAGCGGTGGAATGCTAGATGAAATAAAGAAAGAATTTGAGAATCATAAAAATAGATCGAATCCTAAACCTATTGAGATTAATAAGAGACTAATCTCAATTATTGATCAGAGAAAAACTGAAGATATTGAAAGATTTATTCATAATTTAACTGAAACATTGAGCAGTTATCAGAATAAAACCAGTAAGATTCAAGCCGTATTAGTTAGGCTTAAGATACTATCAAATAAAGATGAAGAAGCATTGGAACATTTAAGACAAGTTAATGAGATAAAAGATTTTGTAGTTGCTGGTGCTTATTTGATTGATTATAGTTCCTTTGATTACAAAAACAGTGAACAATTTCGCAACCAATTTATAAATATGTTTATGTCTAAATTACAATCCACAAAACCGCCATCTAATATAAGAATAGAAACCGCTAAATTCGAAATTTTTAAGAATCAGAACATTCAAACATTTCAACAAAATGTCGCCCAAATCCTTAATAATCTCAGAGTAAAAACAAATTTATTTCAATTCAGAGCAGCTCTGATGAATATTAATTTACAAAGTAATGATTATAGTCTGGTTGAATCATATCTTAAATATTTAGACTATTATTTGTTGAATTCAAGAATTAAATGTAAATTAGTTGCTTCTCTGGCAAGATTTATTTATAGTCAACGAATTGACTTCAGTTTAAGTTCACGTGTTGGAGAAAAAGCAATCATCTGTTTCCTAAATTTTAACTCAGAAAACTTTAATGATGTTATTGAAATAGCATTAATTGTAGCAGATTCTAAAATGCAATCTGGAAAGAAAAAAGGAATTTTAAATCTACTTGTACTTGCTTATAATCAATCAGAAAAGAATAATAATCTGCAATTAAGGATAAAGTCATGTGAGCTGCTTGCGAATTATTATAAATCAATAGACTTGGAAAAATTTCAAAGATCAACGAAAATGGCTTCCAATTTACGAACTCTTCTCAAATAGCTAGATAATATCCTTAAATTAGATTATGTGAATTGATAATGTGGCTGAAATGTTTATGGTTTTTTTTATATAAAGTTGATATAGAATATTGATGAAGTGGGTTTTTACTTGATAAGATTACAAAATCCACCTTAATCCACTTCTATAATATAAATAAAACTACGTTTTCCAACTCACCCAAATTACTTAAATTCATTCTCTATTTAACCAAAAAAACAATCATTCACATTCAAACCCTCCAAATCAAATTAAATCAAGCCCATAAAATCCATGAATACATACAGTCTAAGCGAGCAAGATTTAGAATCATTAGCAGACACCTACGACAAAATCCGAGATCAATTCAAACTTCAATCCCTTTCAAGCGACAAAGACCTAACCCAAGATCTCGAGCTTCACCTTCGTCAAACGATTTTAGACCTAAGCGAAAAAGTATCTCGAGAGCCAAACGAGAAGATTCTCGAGCTTTACACTCTTTACTCAAAGTACAAAATCTTCCAAATCTGCAGCAACAAACTCCAATCTTTACTCACAAAGCAAAACCCTGATCTAGGGCATTTAATCGAAGAGATTTTATCAAAAAACGACAAAGTTTTCATCCAACTGCTGAAAAAGTCGATAAACTTCGTGAAAGAGACTCAAATGGATTCAAAGTCACTGATCCAAAGCCAGAACGACCTGGAACAGGTGTTAAAAGCAGCAGAAGACCTTGAAATGACAGTCGTGGTATTATTTAAACAGCGTTTAAAGGACCAGAACCGTCTTTTAAAAGAAGAACTTCAGAGAGTATCAAAGGAAAAACAAGACTACATCACGCAACTAGAAAGAGAAAACAAAGAATACCTTGAAAAAATCCTCAAGTCAGTGAAACAATCGACTGAGTCCACTGAAATCATGAGCAAAAGCATGGACTTCAGAGAGTCAAGACTTTACAGCCCCATTCGCTCACGTCCGACGACACCTCCACCGGCCTTACACGACTTGACCTTAAAGCAAACGAAAGAAATGATTGAAGAACTTTACCAGAACAAGGCAAGATTTGACCAAACGACTTTTGAAAACAAACAACCAAGAGAAACTTTTGAAAACTTCATCGTTGTTTACTTCAGTCAAAAGTACGGACTTAAAAATCTCTGCAATCAGTGGCTTGGACTCTTGGCTAAAGCTTGTTCTCGATTTGAAAATGATGTAAATGTGAAAATTTTTAAAAAAATCAGAAATAATGAAGTCAATGAAGAGTTTCTCTCGGTTTTAAAACAACTTCGAGAAAAAGTGCAGGAAATCATTAAAAACTTTTTTAGGAATAAACATCCGTATATGATGGAAAGAGTTATACGTGTCATGCAAGATGAAGTCACTGGAAATGACGTGGATGAAGAAATCTGGAATTTTGTGCTTTCTTGCTTTGTGGGAAAGGAAAACCTCATCAAATCAAAACTTCTCAACTTTGCCATTCCTGCAAAAACTCCAAAAAAAGGTAGAATTGTGAGTTTTGTGAATTTAATGAATGTTATTTCTGAAGTCGTTCTTGAAGAATATGAAGAAAAAATATCAGATCTTAAAACAAGGTTTAAAAATGTGGATATTGAAACTAAGGGATTTATCAGTCCTCAGCAGTTCTGTGAGATCTTTGAAGAGCTGGGAATAGATAAAAATGTTGAGAAATGTGTTGAACTTTTAGATCCTTTTTCTTCGAATCGAATTGTTTTTTCTGATTTTATTGTTTTTTGTTTGGCTGAAAGACAGGGCGAGACGAATTCTCCAAGAGCGAAAAGTAGCATTTAAATCAGTTTATATAAAATACTTAAATTAAGTGAGGGGATGAAATACAGGCTTGAGATGATTGGATTTTTGAATGTGTAACTCTTTTTTTGAGATTTTGTTTATACATGGGCTGTGCAAGTCTCCCGAATAAAGCTAATTTCATTATTGATGACTCTGTTGCGGAAACGATGGAAAAATACGCTTTAACGCAAAAAGATATTGAAAAGCTTTGGACGTTATTTGCTCGTGCTGATTCAGAGTATTCCTAAATTTAGTTCCTCAGGAAGTGTAAGTCCAGGCGAGATTTTCAAAGTAATAAAAGAAAAAGAAGACTCAATAATCGCTCCTTACCTAATCGAGTACATATCCGACCTCGAAAAGGGTTCAGGAGGGCAGTTATCCTTCCCAGAGTTCGTTCGTTCAATAGCAAAATTCTGCCTCTACACCCCAACACAGATAATTCAATGTAACAAGCAGTCAGTTGTTTTCATGTGCATCGACGAGAACCGCGGTGGTACAGTGACAAAAGAAGAGATAATTTTTTTCCTAAAGCGAACAATCAACGGAAAGATGGTTTTTCCCTCAAGTTACCTGAAGTCTGTCGAGCTTTATGAGACCGAGCGTTCTGACCTGATAGACTGGAGTAATCTCCATACAGGAGAATTCGTGAAAATGTCACGAGAAGTGCCTTATCTGGTGTTTCCTGCATTTCGATTGCAGAATACTTTGAGGATGTACACCTTAGGCCGCTTAACTTGGAAGCGAGTCTATCAAGACCTTCTAGACCGCAAGCGAAATGAGGCGAAACGAAAAGAAGAAGAACAGGAGCACGAGCGGGAGCAACAAGAAAAAGTCTGGGCCTTGCAAATTGAAGAGTGGGAAAGAAGAGATCTTGAATAACTTAATCTATTGGATAGAACTCAAAAGGGGCTTCAAGTCGTTGTTTGAATCCTTGCATGGCCTTCAGCGCGCGAGTCCCATCGCCGAAGCGGTGATCTCCTGTGAATGCCAAGGTGATAACTTTATTCGTCACAATTTTACCTGCTTCAACCGCTGGCACTTCTTTGATCGACGATATCGAACAGAATATAGAAGATCGCATGAAAGGCATCAAGACCGGGTAAGAAATATCCTGCAGAACATCTTGCAAGTCCATAATCACCACACCACCGAAAGGCATTCTTTTAACACCCAGTTGCGGCACATCTAAGCCCATACTATTCACTATGAAAGAAAGAGTCTCCAACAAAGGACCTGAAAGAAAAGAAGGCAAAATATTGAACACCTTTAAAAGTCTTTCATCTAAATCAATAGAGTCCTTCGTAAAAACTTTCCCTTTGTTTTCAGCCAGGGTGCAATGTTGAGCTACTTCGAGTATCGACTTTTCATTACACCTCGGCAAGAAAATGTGCTCGAAGTTCGATCCTGAGTCGATTGACTTTAAAAGGGTGATGTTGCTTGACTCTCCTGGAATGAAACATCCGAAAGCGATTCTGCCGTTCATGTCTTTGAATTGGCCTAAAGAGTCAGAAGCCGCTTTTGAGAGAAGTTGACCTAATGAGAGGTCAAGACCTGTTTTTTTTTTGAAGTTTTCTAAGTACTCTAAAGCTTTTTCTACTCGGATGTGGCCGTGACCGTGACATTCCGGAGAATCTGGGTCGCCCCATGTGGCAATCGCAAGTCTTCGTCTTAGGTTGTTTAGCTTTAAAGCGTGAGAGGGGACTAGCTTCTTTTCTAGCAGAAGGTAGAGTGAAAACATTGAGGAGAATAGCAGGATGTAACTCCAGTCGTATTGGATTAGGTAGATCACTAGTGAGATGAGACTGCATACTATGAAGCCATTCATAATTAGAAAGTTTTGTATTGAATCTAATTTTAATGCAAATATGCTTAAACTCGTCAAAATTGTATCTAATTTTCGAGCTTTTGCACATGAATTTAAGGATGGCATACCGAATGCAGCTGAGTCCAATCTATCATCATCCCCTTTCGAAAATTTAAAATCAGATTCAATCTTCACGCTTCCACATTGCGATAAATTTTCATTCGAAATTCGCGGAAAAGAGTTCCACGCAGTAGACATAAAGCTATCAAGTGGTCAATCAATATACGCAAGAGCTGGTAGTTTATCATACATGGACCGAAACGTGAACTATTCAACTCAACTTCACGGAGGAATAACAAGTTCCTTAAGAAGGTCAGTAGCAGGTTCAAGTATCTGTTTAATAAAATATTGGAACCCATCAGAAGAAGAGGCTCTTTTGATGCTTTCCCCTGCGCACCCTGCAAAGATAATCCCAATAAGCCTTGACCAATACCAAGGAAGGCTTCTCTGTCATCGGGACAGTTACCTTTGTGGAGATACTGAAATATCAGTGACTTCAAGATACATCCCAAGCCCCATCTTCGGCCTTTGGGGAGGAGAAGGGTTTGCCTTTCAGCAACTTGAAGGGAAAGGAGTGGCTCTTATCGCAGGTGGAGGAGTTATTGTAAAGAAAACTTTAAAGGAAGATGAAGAGATAAGACTTACACCTGGAAGTATTCTTGCATTTGATTCAAGTATTCAGTTTAAAATGATTGCGGTTTCGGGAATTAGGAATATCGTGTTTGGACAGGGAATGTTTTTTGTGATGTTAAAGGGACCTGGAGATGTTTTCATCCAAACTATGCCTTTTCAGAAAATAGCCAAGGGCATGTTTGGGTCGCTTACTAAGTACTTGCAGAAGAAAGGTTAGTTAGGGAGTTATTTGAGTTGTTAGATGAGTTTAGTGGTTATGATTTTTTAGCATAATAAGGATAATTGCGGTTGAATGATTTTTTTCAGTCATTCTTATAATCAGGTCATGTTCAGATCTCTGACGATGCTTATCAACTTAACACATCCAAGATCTTCTGAATATGCCAGGAAACTCACTTTTCACTTTATTTCATTCAAGCCTCTCATTACGAAATACATCGATCTTCACTTTATTCTAACAGAAAACTTGTCACCAGGACTTCAAGAGCAAGATTTGTATCAAACTGAAAAGTCAGAGCAAGAATTTCAGCAATCTTTAGAAGATGAGAAGTCCAAGAAAATGATTGTAGAAAGTTTGCATCATGAAGGCCTTTTGTTATCAGAAAGTTCTACAAGAGTTGAACCTTTGATGCCTGCAGGCCGCATTTACAACATTCCAAAAAACAAGAGAAAAATCATCTTGGATCAGTTTTTACTGTCAACGAAGAACTTTTACAGCAACTATAGCAGAACTGAGTCACTTTTGATAGTCCCTGATTTAGAAAATCCCAGTGAAATCGTCCCTGTTTCGATTTGGGCTAAATATAAAGATAAAATCGAGGCTTTTGAAAGAATTTTAGAGTTTTCTCAGTACTTCCATCAAGAAACTGACATTAAAGAGTCCAAAGAACTGAAAAAGTACAAGTTTGGAGACTATCCTTTTGTCAGGTACTTGTTTGAGGAACAGTTTGACTACTCTGGGTTTAGAGAAGATGAAGAACATTCAAAAGGACTTGATTCTGATACTATCAAGATAAATATCGTTAGATTTATTGAAAAAATTGAAAAAAAACTTCGAGTTTCAAAAAAAAAAGAATTTGCGAATACTTTTTTTTACTCTGGATATGATATTGAAGTGCTTACTTTTGAACTTAATTCACTTAAAGGTATTAAAGCTAAATTTGAGATCAGGCCTAATGGAGAACGTGTGATTTATTTAGTTTATACTGCACAAAATGTCATTGATCCTCTTGATGTTGAACATTTGTTTCGGAAGTATGGAGAAGAATTGATTTCTGGGAAGAATGAAATTGAAATCGATGTTGAAGACCAAGAGAAACTTGAAAAAATTATGAGTTTTGGGAAAGAGCCAGCTGAGATCTTCGAGTTGTATTTGGAAGATAAGCGAAAGGAAGAAAAAACACAAGTTAAGTAACCTGTATTAGACTTTGTTAAATGCATATAAAAATACATTATTATTAACTTATCCAATATCTCTACTAAAACGAGAACAATTAACAAATTACCCTTCTAAAATACCACAACTTCCACTAAACATTAAAGAATATCTATTCATAATAATTCAAATGCAGCCAACTCACAACCTACCTCCAAAAGACCTTCTCTTCAAGCTCCTAAAAAAAGACACAAATCTAATAATCCGAAACTACTTCTCTTCAGGTCCTTCAATCTGGGAAAGCCTTCAAAACCCCTACAAAAGCTCTCCTCCTCTCTCCGGCTGTCCAAGAGACACCGCCTTCAACAGCGAAATAGAAAAACCGCGACAAGTCCCAGACCAATTCGACCGAAATCAAACAAATCCAAGATCAAGTTTAAAGCGAAACCATTCTCTTGGATATAAAAGACGAAAAAGTGCCATCAACAAAAAAACCAACATCTCTACTTATAAAGTGTAATAAAAGTCTTCATATAATGGCAGAACTCTATCTCGACACTCAGCATTTCTTGAATCATCAGTGGAAAGACCTGCTTGAGACTGCTGCTGAAAAGGAAAAGAAATGTCTTAGGGTATGTGAAAATGATGTTGTTTGTCAGGAGAAGTGCAGGAGGACTATCAAGGAACTTAATCGTATCGCTAAGGAAAAACAGGAACTTTATGTTAGAAAAGGAGTTGAGTATTGTAAGAGTGAATGCTGGAATACCAAGGATATTAAACAGTGCTCGGAAAGGTGCTTAAGTGAATACTCTGTATTACTTAATGAGTTTAAGAGTTCACTTTTACATCATTTTCAGACTTCATCGTTTTATAACAATTGATTATCTGACTGGGTCATAAAGTTTAACTAAATTTTAAGAAGTAGTTGAATGTTAAGTTAAAATTTTCTTGATTTATAAGACATAATTTTGATTCCTCTCTCGATTAATCAACAATTAACCAGAATCACATCAAATACTTGAATCAATATTCTTCCCCTTTAAAACCAATAAGCTAATTATAACCTAAGAAGACTCAAACAGCTTAAGCCCGAGCAGTCTTTCATATACATAGTACTGAATTACAAAAAATATCATAATATTGAGAAACAAGTGAATGAAAGTAATATAATTTGCATTAGTCAAGTTCTCAAATCCAGCTAAAAAAGGATTATTAAAAACCATGAACCTGATTCTTGTATCATAACTATCTGCACATCGATTAAGAATTCTTTCGACAACTTCTTTCTCAAATTTGAAGCTCTCTATGTTTTCCTTGTTGATTTCGAAATACAGATAATCAGCAGATCCTCTTTTGCATAGAATTGGGTCGTATATCATGTTTTCCAGAGGGTTTCGCACTTTCTTTTTGTTGCTTGAATAGGTTTTGACAGCTACTAAGTGAATAATAAACATCATGAGGTTCAGCAGGGCTGTTAGAAGAGAGACGTATGGGATAAAGTAAAGGATTAGCAGGCAAAATAAACATTTGGACTGAAGGGTGTACCAAAATTTGTAAAAACTGTTGTTGTAGGCTTTCTTTAGAAAGATTTCTTGGTTTCTGTTTACTGGGTCGTTGTATTGTTCTATTACAAGGTTGTAACGAGAGATTGGGTCTTTTTGTGCTTTGAAGTCCTGCCTTAATTCTAGAAACCTTAACTTTTTATACATATTCTTAGTTTTATTTATCTTCTCTTGAGTTGTTTATTGTTTATTAAGGGATTAATGAAATATTGTTAGACTTCCATGGAGAGGATTAAGTGTAAGTCTCATCGGCTTGTTGGTCATGATTGATTCGCCTTTATCGCTTTCTTAGAAATCCTGCATTTTTTTAATCAATTGAAGAAGTTTGTTTAAAGTCTCTATTTATATCAGATAAAGTTACTGAGAGACTATCAGATTCTGGGTCTCTGGTAAATGTGCCTGGCTCGGTTTTTTGAATTAATACTTGAAGGTTGTTGATTTATTATCTTTGCATTGCCTAGCTAGCTCTTTCCTAGGTCTTAATGCGGATTGGAAAGGATTTGAGAGGAGTTGAGAATAGTAAATGAAATTTTCATTAGAAATGGTATCTTCATGCTTTTCATCCATTCTAAATCTTGGATATTTCTAATAGAAGTTAGTCCGCGTAGTTCTTACTCGGTAAGCTTTAATCGTTATTTATCTTGAAAATGAACTACATGTTAAGGATACTCATAAATTTCTTTGAATTCAGTCATGTATTCTTATTAGGTTTATTTTACAATAATAAATGCTGACAATTTAAGAGAATGCATTTACAAGTCTTTATGTCTTCACCATAAATGAATTAAGAGACCTCAACAAGTTAGTGTCCTTAGTTCATTGGTGACTTTTGTGTCTTTCTGCAAGATAGGTGAAAGAAATAATAGTAAGGCATGAAAAAGAGCTTTACTCTCAACTCTCCATGATTATTCATCCGAAGGTCTAAAAATTCAACCAATCTTTTATAAATCATCAAATACTTGGCCAGAAAACAGTCGCAAAACAACCGACTTGCCAGCCTTTAATAGGTTTAAATTAGCTTTTAGATTTTTCCTGGCTTTTCCATTGAAAAATTTTAGTTTTCAGTGAAGCATGCACTCTAAAAGTCTAAAATAATTGAAATGGGGTCAACTCATTATTTGGGATGAAAATAATAGAACTTGCTGTTAATATTGACCAATTTTCAATCACCATAGGAAAATTTTCAAATTTCTTCCCTTTCTTATTTCAGAATTTGATTACCTTGTGATCCCTTTTTCTTCTATGAAAATTTTGACTGGTATCAGTAGAAAAATCGCTAATATAGTTTAAAGAAGATAGAAAAGAAAAGTTTTATGCGGAAATTTAATGGAGATAGTCTTCTAAGGTCTTTTGAATTTGTTCGAATTCATTTCAATTTTTCATTCTTGATTAAGGCTTGGCTGGATCACGGAACTGTCAGAGATCTTTTTGAGACTCTAAATAATTTGATTTAAATGAACTTTTCTGTTTGTTTGTAGTTGGATGATTAGTGATAAGATTATTTTAAGAAAATAAAGCAATTGTTACGAAATTTTTTTTAGTAAGTGTCAACTTTTTCATGTAAATAAACTTCAAACTTGAAAGCCATGATTATATTTATTGAAATTTGGATGTCATTGATGTATTTTTCTCATGTATATCAAAAAATTATACAATAATAATGAAATAAAAGTAAAAGATAACACACAATTTTATTTATAATTTCAATTGGTTGGATGGGTTAATTGGATGAAACAATTTGGATGGATGATTAAGTGTTGAGGGAATAATTAATTTGTAATTAAAGTCATCTAGTTTAGAAAAA